>VMDR010021792.1:0-16623 GCA_007922815.1 Macrotus californicus
ACCTGTTGGTGTGATAGCCAATGATATCCCATATGTACGCATATATAATAGCTGCTCCATGATAAATGTTAGTTCCCATTCACTCCTTCTCATTTTAATTTCCACTTGTTATATTATGATTGGCTTTAAAATAAAGGATACCTACAAGTACTGGTAAATGACAGATCTGAACAGGCTCACAGGAGGCCTGCCAGGCCAATCTGGGGCCTTTGGCCCTCGTTTCTGAGTGCAGGAGTTACAGCAATAGTATAGGCTGCCAGTGCCCAGAAAGTGGGGACAAAAGGAGGGTACCCGCAGGGGAGAAGGTGCTTGAGGGAGGCTCTTGACATTCACAGAAGTGTCCAGAACATAGCCGGTCTTCAGCTTTCACTGCCCTCTGTACCTACTGTTTGTAAAAAAGAGTTTTTATACATCATGAGTTAAGCTGAGCCTACCAGGGTCCCCCACCTCGGGTTATGACATCACCTCTGCCCGCATCACTAGGAAGTGCCTCTGCAACATCATAAACATACATGATCACATGTGATATCTGTCCTACAAGTTACAAAAATACACGTGAGCCAGGATTCTGGTTGTTCTGCCGTAGTGTGCTCCTGTTATCCTCGCTAGCTCATGGGACATTGGGGCACAGGGAGGCCTTCTTTGCTTGTGGGCACTGGGGCAGGGCTGCAATGCTGTCTAGGAGGCCACTAGCAGAGGCCCGGAGGAGCGGGGGAAGGGGAAAGGAAAGATGTCAGCCAGAGGCGGGAGGGTTATAAAAAGCCCCAGAGGATTCCTGGGGCAGCTGCAGCAGCTGGGGCCCCTCCCCGCACGCCTTCCTGACCCTGCATTTGATTGGACAAATGCTCTTCCTTCCAACTGCCAGCCTCCCACTATGTGTATAATTCCCCCCTTTTTTGCTCTCAAAACAGGGTGGAGTTCCAGAACAAGTTCTACATCGGGGCTGGGTACAAGTTTTCTCCGTTCTCCTTTAAAAACATCCTGGATGGGACAGCCGAGGAGTAGCTGCAGGTCCCGTGGCTGCCGCCCCCTTCTCTATCAGTCTTGTCTTTAACATCAGCCCGTGCAAGATGGTCAATGGAATGGTTGTCCTCAGCTGACCAGAGGCAGGAAGCCATGTATTATTTAGTGACAAGCCTTCGTATCTGATAGGACTTCACCATGTCCTAGAGGAACTATGCTGGCAAGCCATCTCAACCTCATGCGGAGACCTAATTGTTGAATGCTAAAATGATGGAAAAATTGGGGGGGGTGTCACTGCACTGATTTTTTTTCTTGCAATATTTTTTTCTTGCAATATTTTAAGTATTATATTTAAGAAAGTAAACTCCTGGGGCCATTTACTTTTCTTTAAGATATCTGCATTCAAAGTTATTCCATAGAATTTGGGGGGGGGCAATATATATATTTTTTAATTTCTATAGAATTTAGTGTTGATAATTTCAGGGCAAAGTTAAACAATAGAGTTACACAAACTACTCTCAAAGAAGGATTATGTCTCTTTGATTCCTTCATTTCCTGCTTCCTCAAACACCTTTTATCCTTGTCTGAGGATCAGCTTTAACAAGATCCAGAGCTTTCTTGTAGATTTTTCTCTCCGGGTGAGGCAGAACAAATAATGGGAGGCCGGCCCCCACGAAGCTCCCTGCAGTGTTAAGTCCTGTGGAATGAAGTGTGACAGCCTGACATTGTCAGCAGCGTTGGTTACTCGGAAAGCACGTTATGCTGGAGTAACTGGTGAAGGTGGTCTGTAGGTTTGGACAAGCTCTGGCAAAGAGCGAGCCCAAAAAGAGACTGCCAGACAGCCTCCCTGGATGCTCCCTGGGTCAGTCAGCCCAAAGTCATTTCTTAAGGCCCCTGAACTGGCACACTCCTCAGAGCCAGGTGTAGAATGAGGCTGTTCCAAACGGAAACACAGAATAATAGAACAGAGGGGACAAGGAGTCAAACATGTACAGTGGAGAAAGAAAAGCTTTTTCAAGAAATGCTGCTGGGAAAATTGGGAAGGCACATGCAAAAGAATGAGACCAGACTGCTATCTGACACCACACACAAAAAGGAACTCAAAATGGATTGAGGACTTGAAGATAAGACCAGAAACAATGGCATACATAGAAGAAAACACAGGTACTAAACATCTGGACGCTGGTTTTAGAAGCGTGCTTTTGTGAACTTGACTCCAAAGGCCAGGGAAATAAAGGCAAAAAGAAATGAATGGGACTACGTTGAATGAAAAAGCTTCAGCACAACAAAAGAAACCATGAACAAAACGAAAAGACAAACAACCAAATGGGAGGAGGTATTCGTAAACAATATCTTCTGTACGGGGCTAATATCCGAAATGTACAAAAATCTCATACAACTCAACAGCAATGACAAAAAACAATCCAATTAAAAACTGGGCTGAGGACCTGAACAGACACTTCACCCAAGAAGACATACAAATGACCAACAGATATATGAAAAGATGCTCAACATCAGTAGTTATAAGGGAAATGCAAATCAAAGCCGCAATGGGATCCCAGCTCATACCTGTTAGAATGGCTGATATCAATAAGACAAGAAATGTGTGGGTAAGGGGGTGGAGAAAAGGGAAGCCTTGTGCATGGCTGGTGGGAATGGAAATTGGTGCAGCCACTGTGGGAAAGAGCATGGAGGTTCCTCAAACAATTAAGACTAGAGCTACCGTAGGACCCAACAATCCCTCATCTGGGTTTCTACTCCCCAAAATTGAAACCATTTATTTGCAAACTTAAATGCATCCCTATGTTCACTGCAGCATTATTCACGGTAGCCAAGACATGGAGACAACAGAAAGGTCCTTCAGTAGATGATTGGATAGAGAAGATGTGATGCATTTATCCAATGGGATACTACTCAGCCATAAAAAATGATGAAATGTTGCCACTATGACAATAGGGTTGAGCTTGAGAGTGTCATCATGCTAAGTGAAGTAAGACAGACGGAAAAGAAGAAGAACCACACAGTTTTACTCCTGTGGGATAGAAAATAGAAAGCAACAAGTGAGCAAACTCATGGACACAGACAACAGTATGGTGGTGAGCAGAGGGGTAGGGGTGGAAGTGGGGGAGAATGAAGAAGGCAAAAGGGGTCAAGTATATGGTGGTGGAAGGAAACTAGACTTTGGGGCAAGGTGAGCATACAATGCAATATACAGATGATATTATGGAATTGTACACCTAAACTGTGTTATTTACCAAGGTTACCCCAATAAACTTAATTTAAAAAAGGATTGTTCCATTGACTATTTAGTCTGAATGACCTTTATCCAGGTTAATTACAATCTCTATGGTAACTATCCTGGTAGAATGAAGTGTAGTTAATATTGATATACAGGGTCCCGGACAAATAACGCCCCTTTTTTATTATAAAATCTTAAGCATGTAATTCTGTAACATAACAATATCACACTAAAGGTACATCATATGACATTTTAGGTGAAATCTTTAAATTAAAACTATAAATTATTATACCCATATTATTATCGTACCAACCACACTCAAGCAAGACTTACTTCTGCTGGACCTGTATATATATTTATATGTGTGTGTGTGCGTGTGTGTGTGTGTGTGTGTGTGTGTGTGTGTGTGTGTGTATGTGTGTATGGTTGGATCTGGATTTGTGGATTCTGGATATGGGATGTGGATCTGGATTGATTTCTCCTGATCTGAGGTGGTGGCTGGGGTGGACCATGAGTGCCTGGCTGAAGGCAAATGCAGTATGAAGCTTTCTCTCCTCACCATCAATATCAATCAATATCAATTGATGATATTGCGGAACAAATTACATCATACACACACAAGTTTGGTTTTAAGGATTCTACAGTGGCCTGATTATTTCTGGCTAAAAACAAAATGGGCTAGAATGAAATGTTTGCCTGTCCCCTAGAACTTATTTTAATGAAGCTTGAGCTCCACCTGAGCCTTTGATTTCAGAGCAGGTCCCCATATGTCAGTTCTTTATTAGATGTTTTCAAAGATAGGTCATGGGTTACTTTCCCATTGTAGCTTTTAAGGAGCTGATAGGGTTGTGAAGCAGGCTTCCCCATGTTCCCTGTTTCCCTAAATTGGTCTGGTCATCCCTCCACCCATCCATCCATCCACCCTCTTCTAAGTTAGAAGGGATTTAGACAGACTTAGGAAGCCAAAGAATAGAAGATGCCAACTCAGCTTTTCCAACATCTCATTTCAAAGTTGAGATTATAAACACTGTCTCCTCATTTCCATCTTGATGAAACATTTTGTCCTCTTCTTTATGAAAACATTTCTTTATGAAACTTCTGGCTGAAACTCTAGAAAATACTAAGCAAATACTTCCTGTGCCTGTTAACTTTGAGTTGGTGTTCTGAGTGTCCCCTCTAAATGGTCTTGTATGTAAGCCCCTTAACGAGGCACCCACATAAATTCCCACGTCCTGACACTCCATCCGCACCGATGCACCCCCACCAGCATGCCCCACCGAAGGAATCCTGACGTTGAAGATGCTGTAGAAACTCATAGGGCAGGAGTGACAACTTTCTTGGTTGCAGGTGACTTGCATCTTTGTTTCTTCCATCCCCTGGCAGCCTCCCCTGACACTGGAAACCCACGGGGCCTTGACCATCTTCAGGGGCCGGGCATCAAAAAGATCAATGGTATGACTGGTGATGCTGAACACTGTGTAGGTGGCTGGGCAGGGGCCAGTTTGCTCCTCTGGGTGGAATTTGAGAGAGTCACACATCTCTGCCTCCCCTTTTCTGTACCCCATCTCACCCCTGCATCAACTAGGTTATTCCAGACTGAGATGTGGAAGGATTTTCTTTCTCTAAAATAGGCTAATTATACATGTGAAGCAATATAAAACAGCAGGGGTATTTTTAGTGAAAATGATCCATTTTGTTGGGCCTTTCATACGTAAGAGGAGGTGACTGGTTTGGCTGAATATCAGAGTAATATATCTGGTTGGAGCGGTTTTGAGTTCTTATTTTCCAATAGGCATATTGGCACCTGTGAGAGTTTCTTAACACCACTTAAGTGTACCCTTGAAATAAGACCAGTGTTTTTCAGAAAACAAGTAACTGGTTTTTTTCCCCATTGGGTGGTTTTTCATTTGAACCCAAGGTGTTCTAGTGTTAGCAGAATATTAGCAATGAATGCCTCTGGAGCAATGTACATTTGCTAACTCCTTGATCATTTAGAAAGTACCCTGAGTATGTTTGATTTGTGACTATGGTGAAATTTTAGCAGCTTAGTGGATACCTTCATTCAGAGATGAGAAATGATACGTACTTCACCATCAGCACTTTTGTGGCGATGGGCACTGTGCCGAATTATAAAAACATCGTCTCCTTTAATCCTCATGCCACACTGGAGGCAGCTTATCAGTTAAGAATTGTGACTGGACAGTCTGGGTGCAGTGGTGTTTACAATTAATCACAGCCAAGTAGTTACAGGTGCCCTTGTTCCTTCTCCCATTGCTGTACGGGATTAGCCTAAAAAAAAAAGGGTAAGTAACTAACCACAAATAAAAGTGTCTTAGACAAGAGAGAGCTCTAGTTTCTTTCCCACGTAGAAGGCGCGTCTGGAGGTAAGTAGACCCAGGCTGCAGGGAGAGATCCGCCACACTGGGTCCCAGTCTCTTTCTCGCTCATGCTCTGCCTGATGTGGCGCAGTTTCCTCCTCTCCACCTTCACGTGTGTATCACGACCCAAGGTGCCTGCTGTGGTGTCTCCATGACCTGGGGAAGGGCAGGAGGACGAGGGGAAGGCAGGTGAAAAGGGCGTTCTCAGAAGCGCCCCCCTCCTCAACAACGTCCACGGGCATCTCAGCATCTCAGTGGCCACCCCAACCACCAGGTACCAGGGGAGACTTGTTACTGTGAGGGCGGCATGCTGTTTCTTCCGCAGGTAGCTGGTATTATTTTTATTTTCAGATGAAGAAATGGAACCAGTTAGATCTCAAACTCACGGTGGCTGCTGACTTCCTTCCTCTCTCCCTTTCTGCCTCCTCTTCCCCTCCTCCAGCCCTTCTCTCCCTCTCCCCATCCTCTCTCTTCCCTTCCCCCTCCCCCTCCCTCCCGCCGTCCTTTCTTCCATCTTTCCTTCCCGTGTTTGTCAATTTGGCAGTTATAAAATGATACCTACAGGTTTTTGTTACTATAATTTTGTCAGTTGTTACAGTAGGTGAACAGTTTTCCAGTTTTGTTATAATTTATTATATCCTCTTGTGAATTGCCTGTTTCTATAAGTTGCCCATTAATTTATTAGGATCTTATTTTTTCTTGTAATTTGTGGTTTATATCTACTACATTTACTAGTGAAAAGAATAAAAGAAAAAAAAAGAATAAAATAACCAAAAAACTTTAAAAAAAACAAAGAAAAATAAGAAGTCACAACTGTGAATCTCCCTTTATGAGATCAGCTTTATTTTATTTTTATTTTTTTATGGGATCACTTTAATTAAGAGAACTGTGATGCCATTATCTTGGATGTAACATCTTTCTATTTCATTTTATTTTTCATCCTCTCCTAAGGATATGCTTATTGATTTTAGAGAGAGGGAAAGGGAGGGAAGGAGAAAGAGAGAGAGAGAGAGAGAGAGAGAGAGAGAGAGAGAGAGAGAGAGAGAGAGAGAGAGAGAGAGAGAGAGAGAGAGAGAGAGAGAGAGAAAGAGAAACATTGATGGGTTGCCTCTCACACACTCCCCAACTAGGGACCAAACCTGCAACCTCGGCATGTGCCCTGACTGGGAATCAAACCTGCGACCTTTCAGTTTATAGAATGATGCTCCAAACGATTGAGCCACACCGGCCAGGGCTTGGATGGAACACCTGTAGCCACGCCTTCTGAGATTAATCATTTCTCCTTGCTGATAAGAAAAGTATGTAGGATATTTATGACCCCTAGAGCTACCTAATCAGGTTAAAACACAGATCAAATTAAAACTTGTTCTCCTCATTAGTAAGTGGCAGATTTTTTGGGTTTCTTGCCGCTTAATATATAGAGCAGGGAGACTTACTGTATAGTGTTTTATTACTCCTCTCAAATGTAAGCCTTTATGAGTGTTAAAATTGTCAAACATTTTTACATTGTTATGAGAAGTCATAAAATTTGGAGAAGAGATTGTATGTTGAGTGAAGATTGAACTTAAGCATTTAAGATAAACTTACTGGGATTAAAAAAATATTTCCCCACCCAACTAAATTGTTTTATTCTCTAACACACTAAATGACGAGAGTCACTTTTGTTTTTTAACCCTGCTTCCATAATTTGCATTAGTATTTTTAAGAAAAGAAAATTGATATAATTTACATAAAATAAAGCTCACCATTTTAGTGTATAATTCAATGATTTTGATTTTTATTTTTTAATCCTCACCCAAGGATATGTTTATATTGATTTTTAGGCAAAGAGAGAGAGAGAAACATCAGTCAGTTGCTTCTCATACGCGTCCTGACTGGGGATCGAACCTGCAACTTAGGTATGTGCCCTGACTGATAAACAAGCCTTCAACCTTTTGGTGAATGGGATGATGCTCCAACCAACTGAGACACCTGGCCAGGCCTAATTCAGTGGTTTTAAGCATCACACGGTTGTGCAAACCTCACCACTATTTAATTCTCTGAATGGTCTTGTGTTGGGAACCGCCCTGCCTGATTTCAGAAGCTGTAACCCCCCATGTCTAAGGCTGAGTAAAGAGATCTTGGGGCCATAAGCCACTAAGGAGACAAAGTTTATCTCCCTGGCAGGGGTGCCATCTCTACCCCCTTTTACTTTACCCTGCTTGGCCCTAGGTGGATGACTGATTAGCCAACGATAGGTAAGATTCCTCAAGGGAGGGATGACCTAAGACAGGAACGGTCATGAAGGGGCCCTCAGGGAAGGATTTGGGGGGCTATAGAAAAAGGGGGTGATGGACCCTCGCCCCTCGGCTTTGACACAGCCTGAGTCCTCATTCTGTCTGCAAGAAGTCTCCTAATCTCTTGGCTGCCTTACTTCCCCTACCTGACTTAAGCTTGAAGCAATGCTGGAGAGACGTGCCACCCTGGGCAGGAACAGGCAGTCCCCCCTCCCACCCCGGGGTGATCAGGCCTAAGAAAGAATGCGTAAAATCCTGTGAAACCTGCTTTGCTTAGAATGCCCTCAATTTTCTGATAAGGGTCCAAGCATGAAATGAATTTGTTTCCCAAAGTCTTATGGCCTTTTAGCTAACTGACCCTGACTCAGAATAAGCCCTCATAGTTCTTTGTGTGTTATCTATTGTTTGATCCCTACTGCTTGACAATGATTGATGAGCTTTACCTGTTTCCTGTGCAAATTGAACCCAATAAAAGTCCATTGAGGAACAGGCTCAAGGCCCTTCTCCTTTGAGAGATTGGCCATCTTTCCTCCCCAAGCAGATCATGTCTTGGTAGACTTACTCTCATCCATGGTGGACAGGGGGGCTCTGCTGGACAAAGCTCTCCCACAGTCTTATTTTCATATTTTGATTGCAGTAAATCTGTAGTTCATTTTCCTACCTAGAAACATGATATTTAGTCAGAGACAATTTCTAGTGTGTACTGAGGTCCTCTTTTTTAAAAAATATTTTATGTATTTATTTTTAGAGAGAGGAGAAGGGAGGGAGAAAGAGAGGCAGAGAAACATCTATGTGTAAAAGAAACATTGATTGGTTGCCTCTCGCATGTACCCCAACCAGGGACCGAGCCAGCAACCCAGGCCCGTGCCCTGACCAGGAATCGAACCAGCGATCTTTCACTTTAAGGAACGATATTCAACCAACTGAGCCATGCTGGTCAGGGCATGTCCTCTTTACAACCAAACAAAGGTGATTTTTCTGCTACCCACTCCGTTAAAAAAGTTACGAAGATAAAGAACATCTCTCCATAGGGTGTGTGGACAATGCCTAGAGGGAAACAGTGATGATTCTAGAACAGTCTGTCTTCCTGTCTCTCAGGCTTCCAGATGGGCTGAGAGACCAATTTTTTCACTCTGTGAAAATAATAACTTTTTATTCTTTTCGTGGTGTCTCTTGGGAAAAGGGATTTCATAGACGCGTGTCTGAGAATTATTGATCCATCTGTCACTGTGACAGCATTTTAAGAAAACAAATAATATCTACACGGCGGTAGAGTTGTTTTTATGTGTGTCGTTGGTGTCCCCAACTAGATTAAAAAGTCCTTCAGGCAGGGAACATGTCAGACACTCCTTCAAAGTCTCTGCAGGAGCCCGCACAGCGCAAAATGCGGGTCTGGCGCTTGACCAACACCAACGACCGTGCCGAGCTTCCTGCCCGAGCGGGGACTGCTCTTGACTGGCGGTCCGACACCGGAAGAGTTATTTAAGAATCTCAGAACCTCATATTTTGAACTACCTATTCTGAGAAACGTTACACATCTCCAAAAGTGGAGGACAGTAACACAAACCTACCCTGTGTGCTAGTCTCGAAATAATGATACCAACATTATTACTAACAATATAATTACTGAGAATGGAATAGTGTTTCTGTTTATCCCATTAGGGAGGGAGAGCTAAATTACCATGTCTTGAAGTCATTTGGAAAGCATTAAACTAACTTGATCCTCAGCTTTCTTGGGCTTATTTTTCTGTCAATTTTGGGGATTAAGAATCATTTTTAGGGTTAAATCCCGAAAGGGGGAGAATACAAAGAAGTGCTCCTTGGGCTTCTGTCAGTAGCAAACATAAGACACAAGCAAGCACTCTGGAGCACACGGTCACACTGTAAATATAGGGTCAGTGGAGATGGAGCGGTCTGGCACCACGATGACTTCTCTGGAGCAAAACCCGTCTTCGCTCCCAGTCGGAGGACGCTATTGGCCAAATTGTCAAGGGCTCCCCTGGCCCCGATGCAGGGGTGATTGCTTGCCACTGGGACCCAGTGATTGCATTTGGTCACTAAACCTGTATTTCATTAATATGTAAAATGGTGATAAATTATAAAACCTGCCCTGGCTGGTGTGGCTCAGTGGGTTGAGTGCTGGCCTGCAAACCCAAAGGTCACCGGTTCGATTCCCAGTCAGGGCACATGCCTGGGTTGCAGGCTTGGTCCCTGTTTGGGGACATACTAGGGGCAACCAATCAATGTCTCTCTTGCACATCGATGTTTCTCTCCCTCTCTTTCTCTCTTCCCCTCTCTCTAAAAATAAATAAATAAAGTCTTAAAAAGATGATGAAACCTACTTCACAGATTTTCTGTGAGGATTAAAGAAAAACATGAACTCAGTTATATTTCTTCCCTTCTTCCCTCTCCTGCTTCCACGAGGGAAGCCAAGTGGGAAATTTGAACCATTTCGAAGATGGCAACCAAGCGGGTGGAGCCAGTCACCATCATTAGCCTTCGCAGGTTGAGCCTGGGAAGCCCAGAGTCCCAGCCGAAAGGTAAGATGATCTATAAGTCACTGACCCTTGAGGTGCTGCTTAATTCTACCCCCTTCCCCATATTTACTAGTTTTTATAACAACGAATTGGTTTTCCAGCATCCTCTGGGGTGAGTGATAGTCCCACACATTTCCTTCCCACAGAGGCTGTTCTTTTTGATAGAGGAACTCAAGAGTTAAAGATTTTAGCTCCAGTTATAGTTGATAGGCGTAAGTGACTAATGCACGTGGAAAGCTGTTATTCCAGGGACTGGAATGCATGACCCACTTGACTCCAGGAGGTCAGACAAGCAATTCAGCCTTTGTGCCCCAGGGGTCTGCAAGTGATGGAGGTGGTATTTGAGCCACTGTGTTCCAGGGAGGGGATGTCCATGACACAGATAAAGAATCGTTGATCAACAGATAAAGAAGTACCAGGAAAACGGACTCCTGGCTGCAACTCTTACCCAATTAAACTTTTTTCAGCCCCCTCTATCTACCCTTTCCTTCTCCTTATAATAAGGTCTGCTTGGGATGAGATGTTAAGACAGTTTTTGAGGGTACATAACCCACCATCTTCTCGGATGGCCAGCATCTGAATAAAGTGCCCACAAAGATTCAATCCTTGTCTCTTCTTATTGGTTCTGGTAGTGACAGGCAGCGCAAGCACTGCTTTTTCTGGCTTCATTTTCTCCTTGCCTTTCCTTTTCAGAGCCAAAGACGTTCACCGTGGAAGATGCTGTGGAGACCATCGGATTTGGACGTTTCCATATCGCCCTGTTCCTGATCATGGGAAGCACAGGGGTGAGTGCTGCGTGGGGACCACTTGAGTCTCCACAGCTGTTTTATTGTGGGACAACATGTTCCCCTGACCCCTACTCAGGGCTGGCCCTTCAGGGCAGGGTGTGAAAGAAGCAAGAACTTTATGAGGTGAACAACCCATAAATTGTGTATATCTTTGGTAGGTGCTCGGTTGTGACCAAATTAATATCTATGTTCTATGTTCCAGGAATTCAATATCCATGTTTAAAAAAAATGTTTAACTTGAGGTACTGGGAAGATAGCAGAAAGCTGTGGTATTGTTCTAAGTTAAATTGAAAACATGATTCTCAGCCATTTGCTACATAAGCATCAAATGGGACACGTTAATAACAGATTTTCAGATCCTTTAAGGGCATTGATTAAGGTGTGGAGGGACAAAGACTCTTCTGGCTGGTCTGTTACATAGACATGAGACAGATTAGCAAGAGAAAATAACCACATTTAATACGTACATATGGATGGGGACCTTGCATACATGAGAGTTAGTGACCCCACATGCAGAAGAAGATCCCAGATAAAGGGGGATTGTGACATCCTGAACTAGGATTGGGATAATGCACCTTGGGAGGGCCTCAAAGGGTCATTGCAGGGTGACAGGAACAGAAGTAGAAGTTTGCCATGCCCTGTAGGTAAGTCAAAAGAAGTTATCTCTGATAATCTCATTATGGGCAAGGCCCCTGATTCAAATCCTTCTAGGTTGTTAAAGGGTAGGGCAGAGGTTTCTCTCCAGCCTGACGCTGAAATCGCCTTTAGTTGAAAGCAATCTGCACATCACTGAGGCCCATCTTGGAGTGGCTTGTTCTGAATCCCCACCAGGGTTTGCTATTTTGAGGAAAGAAGAGTGACAGCCAGCCCAGCCTGGGGGCTCTCATAAACAGTGGGATGTGCTGGGAAACCTTGGCTGCTTCTTCCTTTTGTAGGTGGACTGAGAATATGTTACACACCCCATAGGGAGATGCACAATGACAGGGTTAGTGAGACTGAATGGAAGATCTGAGACAAGCGGTCAATGTAGCGATGGTTTCAGGTAGGAGAAAAGGTAACTAAGAGGGAGATCGAAGGTAAACGCAAGAGAGCCCTGCACCTTCCTGTTCAGCTAAACGGTGTGAGAAGTGGTGTGAGCTGGAGGTAGCCCATGACGCATGCTGGTGCATCTCTCAAAAGCACTCTCAGGGGGCAGGCTGATGGAGAAAGAGAAAAAGGCAAGGCCACACCCCATTCCTACTTTCTTTTTTTTTTTTTCCCTTAAGATTTTATTTATTTATTTTTAGAGAGAGGGGAAGGGAGGGAGAAAGAGAGGGAGGAAAACATCAGTGTGTGAGAGAAACATCAATT
The DNA here is from genome assembly GCA_007922815.1 of Macrotus californicus. Taxonomy (NCBI): domain Eukaryota; kingdom Metazoa; phylum Chordata; class Mammalia; order Chiroptera; family Phyllostomidae; genus Macrotus; species Macrotus californicus. The sequence continues at coordinate 12,532 of VMDR010021792.1, forward strand.
GGTTGCCTTTTGCACACCCCCAACTGCAATCCAGGCATGTGCCCTGATTGGGAATCGAACTAGCGACCTTTCAATTTGCAGGCCAGCACTCAGTCCACTGAGCCACACCAGCCAGGGCTGGCTCTGAATTGTTAAGATTCCGTATTTTGAGGGACAAGTAGGGATGGATGAGTAGGGTCGTCTCATCACCTCACCTCTACTTTCAATCACAGTATCTTCCCTTCTTTTTACATATTTGCTTTCTAGTATGTTTAATTCTTGGTCCCCTTGTTTAAAGAGTGTTAGACACTCTCTGCATCTTTTACCTTCAAATACACTTGGAACCTGTCTTTTCTTCCATGGCAGCCCTCTAGCAAGAGAAAAGAAAATGTAGGCATTTTTTAGCTCTGTGTATCAACCAAACCACCAATCCAAAGGAAGTGCATCTCTGTTAGTTGTTGTCTACATCGGAAAGGCAATGCCATGTGCTTTCTTTCCACTGCATCACCTCTCTATAGGTTACCCACTGCCGGTCCGTATCCATGGCAACTGTATGTCTAGTGTACCTTTACGCTTGATGTTACGGTGAAATGGCTTCTGGTCGCCTTCAGTTTTTAGTGTTTACAGGCTGCTTCAGTTCTTCCCAACCCATCAGCTAGGAAGGACTGTCTACCAGTCCCCTACTCCTGTCCCCTACGCACAGAAGCAAAGAGGAGTGCTCGTTTGGATGTGGCAGCCACATCCCTCCCCCAGATTTTGGATGGTCTGCTTTGTGGACCAGGATCTTTTCATCAGCACACACGTGTGGACAGTGATGGGTGTGCCCCATCCTGGCCACGGCTTGGGCAGGCTCTTGTTCATGGGCATTTGGGGCAGGGTTTCAGGGCCTCATGGGATGTAGGTAAGACTGTCACAGCAGCAGAGGATCCTCAGCCTGTGACCAGGAGTCCTGGTCTTCTCTAAGGTCTTCTATGAGGTCTTCGAAGATCTTTTTGTAGGTGCTGCTCCTCCAGGCCCCTCCCTAGCCGGTGGCTGGTCCTTCTCCCCAAAGGCTGTTATACAAGGTGGGGCAAAAGTAGGGCAGAGTTTATCCTTGTATTATTACTTATTAATCATTGTGCTATTTTCCATACAACAACAGTAAACACACTTTTGCCCCGCCCTGTGTTAGAGTGGGGTAGAGCCTTATCCCTTAATTGGCTTATTTCCCCCTAAGACTTCACTCCAGTCAAGAGTGGGGTCCAGAATACTCTTGGCCCAGCTGCTCTCTATTACTGAGTGAGATAAGCTTAATAAATCAAATCTCTCCTGAGAATCAAACATGCTGTCTCTTATTCATACACTTTTTGGGTTAAAGCGTACCAGCTGTCTAAACACAGAATTTGACTGTGATGCTCTCCAAGGGCAGGCAAACTATTATGATATACTCAAGGTTCCCACACATCAGCTCATATCACTAACCCTTTTTCATCCCAGACCTTTAAGTGACACAAATACTAACAGTACTAAAATAAATTCCCACACAAATATGTTACTGTTACCAACAGAACATGTCCCATACAAATTCATTTCCCCCTTTTCTTCCCCTTTATCCCCACCTGATACCCTTGTCCCTTTAAAAAAGCTTTTTTTAATTGATTTTATAGAGAAAGGAAGGAGGGGAGAGAAAGATACACTGATTTGCTGTTTCACCTATTCATGCGTCCATTGGTTGATTCTGTACGTACCCTGACCGGGGATCGAACCCATAACCTTGCTGTATCAGGAGGACACTCTAACCAACTGTGCTCCTCAGCCAGGTCCCTTTGTCCCTTTCAGTGATGTCATTTTCATCCCTTCCTCCAGGCGCAAAACCTCAGAATTATCTTTGAGTTCCTTCTTCATTTTTCTGAGCTGAATTTCCATGATCTGTTTCTACTTAATTCTATCCATTCTTTGCTAGCATCTCCTTCATTTCCCTGGGAGATAAACTCACCCTGTGGTGGAGAGCAAGATATGGACAGGGGATGAAAATTAAACTTTCTGTCGAAAGAAATATTTAGTAACACATTTTATACTACATGTGCTAAGTAGACATTCTTACCTGATGGTAAGGGACTATTTCAAAAACCCATTTGCAAGAGGCATGTCCTGAGAGCTTCATGGGGACACGTGTAAAACAACAGGACTACGTGGGTGTGGATGGCGGTGGCGAGCCACGAGCCGACTGGCCTCTTAGTGTTACGATGCAAGTGCAGGAACCCCCGACGTCTCAAGTGAATATGTGTCCTATATCTGGGGACCGTTTCAAAGTGCTCAAGTCATAAATGTTACATCAACGAGAGCCACAGTTTTACCATGCTGCTTTACTCCAAATGCCAGTGCTGGGTGGGCACACAGCAGGTGCTCCCTAAGTGGGGGAGGGGAAGGAAGAGGCTCCGACGGGGAAGGTGATGGATAGCCCGGCGTGGGAAGCATTGCTGACGATCTGGCACTTAGACGTGGTATTTTCCCTCCTTCTTCTTAAGGTTGCCGAGGCCATGGAGATCATGTTAATAGCGGTTGTGTCTCCTGTCATCCGCTGTGAATGGCAGCTGGAGGACTGGCAGGTGGCATTAGTGACCACGGTGAGTCCCTGCTTCCTGTGCTGCACAGGAGCCGACTGAGGACCGGGGCTTCCGCTCCTCTTCCCCATCCCACCTGGCGGAGAGCCTGAGACCCCCCACCCCCAACTTGGTCTGTTGGCTCTCATAGCTCATGAGTTTGCAGGCCCGAACTAGCATGTGGGGCCTTTCTCCCCTTTTTCCTTTTCCCTAGAGAGCGTAACTTTGACGTGCTTATTTTCCAGCTCCTAGCAAAGGCCCCACAGAAATAAATGCAAATCAGAGAGAAGAACTCTTAAGCCATGGGTTAGTTATGCTTTGACTGTTAACTATTAGTTCAGGTCACTAAGAGGCTACTTAGTGTGACAAAAGGGACATAACCAATCACCAAATCACCTTCACTGGATTGCTTGTGTTACACACTCAACTTTTCTCAAAGACCATATGAATAGCTTTATGAATTGTACACCAAATTCTGCGGTAAAATGGAATTAAGGATATTACTTATCCTTCTTTTACCAGGCATTTATTAAGTACCAATTCACTGCCAGCAGACTCTGTGTGTGTGTGTGCACGTGTGTACGTGTGTGTTGGAGGGAGAATAAGCAGTCCCACGTTGCTTAAATAGACAGTGAGGAGGAGGGAGCGATGGGAGCCACAGGGGCAGAGTCAGGTGGGGGCCAGAAGCATCTTAGCATCTGTGCCCGGACCCCCGTCTGCAGACCATGCTGGGCTGCTGAGCCCAACTTGGGCCAAAGTGCACAAGCCCTCCAAGCAAAAAATAGTTGACACAAATATGTATAACAGTTTTCCAAAATGTGATTTGTATAACAAAAATCTATTTTACAGAAATGCATTATTGACCTCATGGTCCTTAGGTATTTCCCATGAAATGAATATTAAAGTACACCTATCATACGGAGCTCTATTAAATCTTTAAAAAAAAATTTTATAAGAGGCTCTTCATGCATAAAAATGTTGGCAGCCACACTGTGGATGACGGAGAGCCCCTGAAGGGGTTCCAAGGGGGACATGGTCAGCCCTAGCCAGTGTGGTTCTGTTGGTTGGATTGTCATTTCAGAGACTGAAGGGTTGAGGGTCTGGTCCCCAGCTGGGGTGCATATGAGAGGCAACCGATGATAACCCTCTCTCAAATTAACATTTTTCTCCCTCTGTTCCCCCTTCCCCTAAGATCAATAAGCATGGCTTTTAAGCATGAGGATTAAAAAAAAGTATTACAAGTCTAGTTATCCAAGAACTCAGAGGAGATACGGCCGGGGCTGGGTTAGTTAGGACTCCATGCTGGTGGCGAGTGGCAGGTTCTGTGGAGGTGAGAAAGCGTGTTCTGAAAGTATTTAGCAGGTAGCATCACTGAGGTGGTCAAAGGAACACAAGGTGAGGAGAGAAGAGTTGATTTTCTTGGGTATTGAAGCTGCTTCTCATGAAGGTGGGACTTGATAGAATTACTACCAGGCAGGTGCCAACATCCTCACCAGAAGTGGGTGTGTCTGGGGGGTGGGTGGTCGTGATG
>VMDR010021793.1:0-16621 GCA_007922815.1 Macrotus californicus
AAAGAATACACCACCACCTATAGTCTTGCCAAAGGGATCACATCCGAGTCTGGTCAGACGTGACCTTAGAGTCTAGCTGCCGGTTTGTAGGGAATACAGAGGACAAAGGAGCATGGGGTGCTGCACCAGGAATATGCATTCACCAAAACCTAGACTACAGGTCAAATGCCCAGATTCATCAACACATATTGTAAGGAAAAGAGAGAGAGAGGGAAGGAGTGAGAAAGAAACTGTAGATGAAAGGGAGTTTTAAAAATGTGCAAGATTGAGCTCCAGCATTTAAGGACGCACTTGAATGATAGAACCATAAAGTAATCTAGGGATATGATGAGTATAAAACTAGAACAGTGGTTATTGCTAGGGGAAGAATGGGGCGTATCTGAGTTGAAGTCCATGGAAGGGCTGCTTAGGTGGCTGGTGACCTGGGTGTATTCAAGGTTGTTTTCCTTATCATAATTTACTATGATACACATTGGTTGTGTAAAGTTTTCTGTTTCTGTGTTTTATTTTACAACAAAATATGTGTGTACATACAAATACTATGTATACATATTTGTGTATTTACATATGTATCTGTATATATGTATGTCCATCATCTATAGATATCTATCAATTATCTATCTATCTCTGTAGAATGCTTTAAATGAGATGTCTTTCAAGTAAAATATCTCCATCATTAGGGAAAGAGCTATAAATGATAAAAATCAACTTTTATGTGCTGGAGTGAAATAGCAGCACTCAGTCTCTACATCAATAAAATGAGAATTAAAACCAAGGCAGTCTAGAAGCTTGGGGCAGGACCCTTCATATCCATCTGTGAGCAATATAAGCTACCCTTTGCTTATGGCACTCCACCCTGACATGTCCTCCACTGGGGCCTGGCTCTCCCTTTGTCCCCAGCAATTAGCACAGTTTACACTTGAGCGATCATTGTTTTGACCTGCCCTAAGTCTCGGCATCCGGACTCCATCACCCACCATCTGTGCCTTTGTCAGGAGGACCGCTCAGCATCTCTCCTGCAAGCACCGGAAGTGGGTCTTGGCCTCAGGCCTATGCTGTGACCAGTGGCCAAGGGATAAGGACTTCTGTCATTCATGGTCTTAAGGACCAGAGCTGATCAAAACCAGCTCCATACAGATTTAGTTGTCCAGAATACTCCCTGTTTTGCAATGAGAGAAGTCAAAGTAGGAGAAAAGGGAAGAAGGCAGAGATACACAAGAGAATGGAGAAAAGATGCCAAGAGGGACAAACAGGAGAGAGAAAACGTAAAGAGAAAAAGAACCAAGAGAGGAAGAAGAGAAACCAAGCAGAAAGGAGACTAGAGAGGAAAGAGAGAAGTTAGGAGTGGGTAGCTGTGGTCAACGAGAAGCAGCATTCTTTCTGAAAGCTGTTGGCTATTGCCAGTTAAGTTGCGCTCTGAATTGTGTTAAGTACTTTCAGCATTAAATAGAATACGCAACTCTTTACGAGGGCTTGTTTCTTATACTTATCCAAATATTTATTTGTGGAAGGGGTTTTCATAGTAACCGGGAAACAACAGAAATTCCCACTAGCTCTACAAAAGACCAGAACAGCTTCACACTCTCATTTTGAGATTCCGGGGAGCTGGAGGTCACACTGGGGCAGTACTAACTTCCTGAGGAGGTGGCCTCAAACTTTGGCAGAAAAGTGCTTGGTCAGTAGCTGGGAAGTTTCACTAGCCTTGAACTTCTCCACTTCTCTTTTTCACTGGCCATTGAGGAAAGCTGTTTGGAATGAATCTGTGGTCACTGGCAAGGGAGGGGAAAAGAGATACTTCAAGTCTTCACTCTGCAGAGTTCTTAACTGTCCCCAAGGCTCAATGCACACTCTTCCTACCCTGGCTTGTCTTTCAGAATCTGCTAAAAGTGGTAAGAAGCTATACCAAAGGACCTTGTGTCCAGTCTCACACCTGTGGGCGAAGATGCCTGATTACGTGTGAGTTGTGAAAGTAAAATTTTGTTACTAGTGATAGGGTACCAAAATTTGCAAGCAAATGATCTATTTTATAGATAAATTGAAGAGGACCCAAGATTACTTTTGTAATAATCTATTCCAATATGTAGTCCTGAGTGGGATGAAACTGGACAGAATACACTGAGTAGGGTAGAGTGTGGGCAGGTAAATTGCACATAACCATTGCCTTCTTTCCTCTGGCGTTGAGCTCTTAATCAGGACATACCCTTGATAATTTATCCCACCTGATTGTATCTTGCACAGAGATTAATATAATATAAATATACAAATAGGGAGTTCTGTCTACTTGACTCACTGCTAAATAGTGCCTGGCATATAGCGAGCACTTGTACAGAGTTACTGACATAATGGATGATTAAATTGTACCTCTTATGTGCGGTTGTAGAGCTGCTTTTTTGGACCATGCTCAGGGAGGATTACAAAAATAAAACTGTCTAAAAGGCTTTCTTTCTTGGATGACTTTGCCTCAGTTTCAGGGTTTTTATTTTTTAAAGATTTTACTTATTTATTTTTAGAGAGAGGGAAAGGGAGGGAGAAACACAGGGAAAGAGACATCAACGTGTGAGAGAAACATCGGCCAGCCTGCAACACCAGGCATGTGCCCTGACTTGGAATCGAACCAGCAACCTTTCGGTTTGTGGGACAATGCCTAACACAGTGAGCTACACCAGTCAGGGCAACTTCAGGGTTTTTAGATGTTCTGTCTGTTCTGTCAACTTCTGTCTCCTTGAATGCTTATCTAAACCTCTCTTGGCCTCTGGATATTGCCTAAACCTGCATTCTGAATGCTGGCCCAGATTTGACTCCTGACTGTGCCTTGACCCCCTGCTTCTGTGTAGTCCGTGGGTCTGGGACTTCACCCTCCGTATTCTCTCCCCTCTTTCCTAACTTTTGCCTTGACTCATGGACAGGTCTCCTCAGGACACAGAGGTCAATGTCAAGGGCCTGAGAGGGAGACAAACACATACTGGGGGAAGACTCTCTGGTATCTCAGAAAGGGTTAAACAATGAAAATTATGTAACATTTATTGAAGAGCCTACTCTGTGTCAAGCATGTTCCAAAAACTTTATATTGTACTGATTAATCTTGTCCTTGTGCAACGATATGAAGTAGGGTTTGTTATCACCCTCATTTTTAGATGAAGACACTGAGGCACAGAGGAGTTAAATAAATTGCTCCAGATCTTACAACTAATAAAAGGCAAAGCCCAAATTTAAACTCTGGTTGGTTTCTGCAGAGCTGGAACTCATAGCCACTATAGTGCACTGGTGATTCTAAGAGTTATTTTTGCCTCGATGGGGTGAGTAGATGAACAAGAATGTTATGGGACAGGATATAGGTATGAAAAGAACACAGAACTTGAGCTTTCTTCCATTATGAAAAACAACTACCACCGCCACCGCCCTTCACTGAGTCTTACTGTATGTGTGCCAGATGTAGAGTGGGATTTTAATTTATCTTCAGAGTAAAGCCTATGAGATGTGCAGCTGGGCTCTCAAAGTGTTCAATAACTTTTCCAAGGTCACTGACCTAGAACTGTCAAAAGTAAAATCATTCTCTGGTCGTTTCTTAGCCCTGTGCTCTTTATTACCACGCTGGCCTGCACCCCTAACCACAGAGCATCCATACACCTCCTTGGGGGCCTTGACATGTGCTCAGCCCTCACCCACATTCCTCAAGGCCGGTGGTTGCGTAAAGACAGAGTGCTAAGCTCTGAGTTCTGTATATTGTCTTAGCATTTGTATAACAGTGAGGAGTAGGGTTACTTTATGTTCCAGACGTGGTTAATCTTGACCTGAGTTTTTTTCCTCAAACTAACCCAACATACAATAAAAGTGGGTTGAGCTCCAAGTAAAATTTTGGAAAGTGGAAGTTTTGTGCAGCACCACAGACCCTCATCATTAGTCATACTATAGCTCCCAGAACATTGCCTCTTCCACCTGCCCCTTGAGATTTAACAGTTTGATCTGATTTTTTTTTTACATTTCTGATTTTCCCTTTAAGGCAAGTCTTTCACGCAGTGTATATTTCACACCACTTGAATGATATGTATTGTGACCAATGCCACTTTAAGTAAATGAAATTTGGTAAGTGTCTGTTGTGTGTGTTGGGGAGGGGGTGGGGAACGTGGGCTCAAAGCCTAGCAAAAATGGACACATAAACAACTAGTCTGCCAAGTGGAGAGTGCCGTAAAAGAGGTGCTGGGTGAGGGCTGAGGGGAGATCTGCAAGGTGGTCATGGGAGGTAGCTAGACCTGGGAAGAGAAGAATGTAGTTTTGTTTGTTTGTTTGTTTGTTTGTTTTTTACTATAGAAGGAGGGCAAATTAGGAAGGCATAATTAAAAGAGGTATGACCTGGAGTCATGGGGGGACCCCTGTGTTGGGAGTTTGGGCTCTGGCACAAACATGGAACTCTTTTTTTCTCTGTCATTGAATTTATTGGGGTGACATTGGTTAATAAAATTATAGAGGTTTCAGGTGTACGATTCTGTAATATGTCATCTGTGTATTGTATTGTGCGTTCCCCACCCCAAGTCAAGTCTGCTTCCGTCACCATTTACCCCCTTTACCCTTTTCTACCTCCCACCTCCTCCATTGCCCTCTGATAAGCATCATACCAAACATGCAGTTCTGAGCGAGCCATTCCTTGAGCTTGTTGTTTTCTTGTCCATAAAATTAGGAGTTTACATGGAATGGTCTCCCAGGTCCCGTACAGTGTAAACGCCTCTGACGGTGATCCGAAGTGACACATACCTTTCTAAATCAGTCTCCCGACCCATCCAGCCCATTATGCTGCCTTTAAACGTGTTATGAAGAACTGCATCGTGACACAGACCACATCAAAGAAAGTGCTTCGGGATGGAAGCTTGCCCTGCTGTCTGTGTGGAGGTGCTTGGCCACTGACCAAAGTCTGACAGTCATGAGCAGGCAGATTAAGCGGCTTGTCCTGTGCCTGTTCAGTTTCTGGACTAGTGGATGGTTTCTTTTTTTTTATATTGAAAAGTATGAATCTTTTTTTTTTATTACTTTATTGTTGTTCATTTGCATTTGTCTGCATTTCCCCCCACCACTCCCCACTGGATGGCTTCTGTAGCTCATGACTGTTTCCCTTTCTAGGTTGTCTTAGCACATTCAGTTGTTAATCCCCTAAGAGCAGACACTTAGGGCCAGAGTAAAGACAGGGCAAGTAGGGTCATGGTGGCAGTGGAGAGACATGATGATTCCCTAGGATTTCTCACATATTGTAAATTCTGGGAAGGGAGGATGTGGTTCCTTAAAGTCTTGGCCTTTCATCAATGCCTTCAGTTGAAATTTGTCATGTGAGTTTCTGCTGAGTGAGGGGCACATGTCATGGGCAGGCTCCAACAGGCACTGATTGACAGCATCTCAGGTTTGCCAGGAAGTTCACCATCAGCCAGAAGAGATGAGTTGTAAAAAGTGTTCCCTTAGCTTCCAGGCCTGGTTAAGGTCTGACCCACCCCCCAGCCATTTACTCGTCCTTGACCCCTTCATTCTTCTGATTCTCCTAGTGGTGATCATCTCTGTGCTCAATGCCAAATACATCTTCCAAAGCCATGAATCTGAACCAGCCCAGAGACTACCTTGCCTGTCTTGTTCAGGCCTCATGGGCCTTTGCCATGGACACGTCTCTGCACTGCAAACAAATAACAGGCAGTGGAGCGAGAGAGAGCAGTGCTGAGCCTGCCAGCACCCGGAGCGGTGCATCCTTGGCCTTGTGTCTGTGATAGTATAATGGATGAATTATTAATTATGATTTCTCACCAGGATAAAGGAAACTTGTAGGTGATTCTCTCCAGAGACAAGAGTACAAAAGACTGCTCCTGGGGCTCAGGCGTTCATTAGTGGCAGATGAACATTTGGAATAGAATAAAAGAGATGATGTTTGATATTTTTCTCCTCATCTTTCAGCCAAGCACTTAATAAGCACTCATTGATTAACTTTCCAAACAGCCTTGTCAGCAAGCAAATATTATTTCTACATTTTTCTCCCCCCTATTTTAAAGGTTGAAAAATTAAGGCATTAAAGGCGTATTGTATTACTTTTTAAAAGCATTCCTAAATAAAAATGTTTGTTTTTTTTCAAACACTATTTAATTGAAATACAACTTCACAATTCTAATGACTTCTTCTTTTAAATAAAAAAAAAATGTTCGTCATACCAGGAAATGTTTAGGAAATAGGAGCATTTGTTTTGATTCTGACTGGCACAGCAAGAATGTTGGGAGATTCTTAGAAACTCTAATAAATATTACAGCAGCTTCACATTCATTATTTGTCCCCAAATCCAATTTGTTGTAAATAATTTTACCACCTTCATGGCCCCAACTGCATTGGTAAATGCTACCAAAATGTTTTCTTAGTAACTACAGTTCCTAGAATTAGTTCCTAGAATGAAAAATTAAAGAGCCTTTGCACTCTGTAGGGATATTTGAGTTTTAAATGCCTCATGTTAAGGGCATTTCCCATCTACTTGCGACATGTTGGCTGGTGTAGAGGCATGGAGATCAAGAGGGGACAAGAGATTAGAGGACCAAGATGGACAAGTTCATATTTCAGCTTATTGCTGTCATTATTCTTGACGACATCATCATCATCATCATCATCATCATCACTATTAATTCTTTACATTAGATATTACATCACAATTCACATAGTGGCTTTTTAAACACCAATTGAATAAATTCTGTAAGAACCCTACAAGGTAGGGCCGAGAACCTACCTCCATAAGAGACAATGTAAGTAACAATGAATTATTTGGGGAACTGAAGGGTCAATATAGAGCACTTATGTTTTTCAAGCCTGAATTCTGAACAGGCTGAGGTAGAGGACTAGGCATTAAGAGAATAATATGTTTCCCTTATTGTTGAAAAGTTGCTGAGAAATATAGCTTAGAATGTGGTGACAGTGTCCTTTCTGATACTGAACCCCTAATTAGGCAGCCACACCTGCCCAGGCACAGACAGCAATTGACAACCAGAGATTCTCTTCATAAAAGTAGAGACTTGAATGCATGTTTCAGAATTTTTTTAGGATACAACTCCCTGCAAGCACATCCCAAAGAAGGAAGAGATGTGCTATGCAGTTCAATTGCTCATCCCAAACTCACCAAATAGGAAAGTCACTTCCCCTGTCTTGGGGAGAAATGAATGAGGGGGTGGAGGGGGGCCAGATGTGCTAATGGATATCTCTCCATATGGAAAGAAGTTCAAGAGGAGGAAATCCTTCAGCATAAGAATTTTTCTGTCTGAATTTTCTGCCATTTTATTTTGGTGTGATGCTTGGAGATTGTTTTTTTGTTGCTGTTTTCCCGCCTCTTTTGTTATATTCTCTGTATGTTGGCTGGTGGGAGACAGCTTTTCAGCCCTGATCAGTAGACTGAGGGAGAAGATTCTGACAATACAAGAAGGTCTGGCAGGAAATCCTGGAATTTCTCATGTGAAGCACATTTCTCTCCATCTTCTGCTAGTACCAGAACCACCTTGATATGCCTATTTTTTTCCAAATAACTAGTTATATCCAAAGGCATTTATTATTTGGTTTGTCTCAGGGTACTTCTCCATCTTAGCTAGATATGAGTTAGTTTTTCATGATGCAGTCAGTAGATGAGATGAAAACTGGTTCTTTATTTATCTCTATCCCTTTTACCTCCAACTCATCCTCTCCTGATAGCTGGAGGAGCCTGGTCCCTGAATAACTCTAACAATGACACATTTCTTTGTCTGTGTCTCAATCTTGACATTTAGGTATATCTTCATCCCCACCTTCTCCTCTCTCAGGATGAACCCTACACACTCCATTTCCTCAGGAATATACCTCTGATCTACTTCTGGGAGGCTCTCACTCTTATATTACAGAGAGGCATAGAGAAAAAAATTGAGACACCTTTCTAATATTAGGGATCTGAAAGTCCAGGAGCCCCACCACACCAGGTTATCTAAGTCAGATAAGCAGTGGACCACTTCAGAGAGATAGATGGGCTAAAGGAGACAGGTGATATTAAAAGTGATCACTGAGAAAGTGTCAGTCAGGAGGGGTCAAAGCTTGGGTTGAAAAGGGGAGCTGGACTGGTCTACAGGAATGCAAGGAGGGCTCTAATTCCAGGCTGAAGTTGTCTATTTTCTCTCTTCATGTAAGGTCCCAGTTACCTCTGGATATATCATCAGTTACATAAAAGGATAAAAGATGGACAGAGGCAGCTAAGTATAGTTTCTAGTCAGAGAAGAATTTTGTCTCTCATGTTAAAGAGAAATTCCAAAAACCAAGCTGGGGTTTCTTTCATTTTGTTTCTCTGAATTAAACCCAAGTTCATTGGTCATATTTTGGTACAAACGTTGGCTATTTAGTCAACATGTTGTCTCATGTTGGCATGAGAAACAGCAAAACATGCATTACAAGGTAAGGTCAGGTAAAGAATGGAATAGACTACCTTAGGAAGGATGCAGGACTGGGGGCAAGGCTGCATGGCAGTGATACTAATGCCAGTTTATGGACTGGCACCAGTGCCCCAATGTTACCTGTCTTCAGTGACATAATTGCAGAGCTTTCTGTAGTGAGTGGGTGGGAACTCTTTCAGCATTCTGACAGAGTAATTGTATGACTATTGGCTCCAATAATAAAATATTTGGCTCATATTTTGTGTGCCTGCAGTTTTTTTCATTTTTCTAGCAATTCATTTTATTGTGATTTTAAATAAAAGTACTAAACACTTAAAAAAGACTCTTTTGTTACAAATAAGTCAGTGTTCTTTCATCACAGGTTTCCCAAACTGTGTTCCAAGGAATACAAGCATTTTCTGATGTGCTGAAAAATGTTTTGAGGGGAAGGTGTCTCTTGGTCAAGTAAGAGTAAGCACTAGCTTTCACAAAGGTCAGTGTCTTCACCACAGGACTCTCTGAGCCTTGGACATAATATGAATTTTAACCTCTGAGATTAATTATTAGTGTCCAAAAGCAGCCTATAGAAAATTCTGTCAATTTTATGTGGCCTCTGAATACTTTTTATACCGTGTAAAGTAGTGTTTTGTGAAATGTAGAGAAACACCTCCCTGTAGGGGAGTTTAACTGTATTGGAGGCAAACACAGCACTCTTCCCTTTGTACCTGGCTTCCTCTGCTGCTCGCGTTAACGTACCTAAATAGAAGATTCTGCTCATTTGAAATCATCAGAACTGCCATTTTGGACTTCGTGTACTCCATCATCACTCACTCTTTCTCCTTCTGCTCAAAGAGAGATAGTGGAAACTTGTCCATCAAACCTTTAAAAAAATGAGATGCAGTGAAAACATGTGCTCAGGGCCATATGGCCCGTGACATTCCTTGGACATTTTTAGAGCACCTAGACAAGGCAGTGAGTATGCCCTTCGTGTGCTCTTAGGTTCTGAGGGACTCGAAAGGTCATCTAGCCAACAGTATTTTGCTGAATGTCTCAACTTCCTTACTCATAAAATATTGACTATGGAAATAAAAGGATGTCTTTAACAAGGCTTTGAAATGAGGGCTTTTATGCAACATGAGTGTAGAATTTTGCTTTTAGTATAGGATGTATTTTCACTTCCAATTATGGAACATAATCGATGTTGTACCCAGCTGTATGGCCATCCCTGTGTAGAATCTGTTTTTGCTCTGTACTAACTCTGATGCAAACCTCAGTATCTCTGTGCTCTCCCACCACCAGATAGCTAATCACACAATGGCAGAGACTGCTGGTTGCCTACCTAAGTATTCATGATTTTCTTTCTTCCATTCTCCCCAATTTTAAGGTGAACACGATTTATACAATATTATTATGTATAATAAAATATACATTTCTTGGTCTCCCTTGTCGTGAGTAAACTCTGTTCGGTGACAGCTGTGTGTCACTTCTGAGAGATCTTAAAAGATAGCTGGTGTGTGCTCTTTGTTCCTTTCTTGTGTACTACTTAATCTATCCTGATATACAAATGTGATGGCTGATCACATCTTGGACTCAGAGCACATGGGCTGCCCTAACCCAGGTTATGCTGCATGGAAGCCAGAAGGAACCTGGACTGATGTCCAGAACTGTAACACCAGTCCTGAACTGTTTATCTCTGGTCGTCTTTATGTAGAGAAATAAACTTCTATCTTGTTTAAGCCGTTGGGGTTTTTTGTTTGTTTTCTGTTGTTTGTCTGGATTTTCTGTCAATTGCAGCAAAATCCGGTACTGTCTGATAAATCTCCCAGTAAATCTCCCAGTGTTGCCAAGGGTCTCTGACTCTGCTTGGGGAGCAGTCTTCAACACCCAGCTAGACAGTTTATAGCTCAAGACGTACATCTAGTTGTCTCTTTGGCAAATTCACTTGGATGTTTAATGAACAATGAAAACTTAATACGTCCAAACTCAAACTCTTGGTCTTTACTCTCACATCTGGTGTCTTTCTTTAGTGTTTTCCATCTGTATGAATGCCACTATAATTCACCCTACAATAACACCCCCAAAAAGTGTGGAATTATCTTGGACTCTTCTCCCTCGTTAATACCCGTAGTATGTCCTTTTGTAGTCACCTTCAAAAAGTCATATTTTTCAGAGTAAGCAATGTTAACTGCCAGAATAAACACAGGAAAAGTTGATTCAATATGCACTGGGAGAGCCTCATCCATCTTTTGGCACACTTGATGTCCACAGTTTCTGTGGTGGGGGCAGAGAGCTGAAGAACACGCTCTAGCTCTTCAGTGCCATAGTCTGGATGTAACATGTATCAGTTCTACTCATTGGCCAGAACTAGTTATCTGGTCCTAATTTAACTGCAGAAAGTTTCGGAAATATAGGGGAATAAATGAAAGATTTGAAACACTATTTTAACTCAATACTTTTTTTTACCACTTCCCCTTGCTGTCATGCTTGTCCAAGTCATCATCTTTGCCTGAAATACTGCAATAGTTTCCTAACTGATCTTCCTGCTCCTAATCATGCCCCAGTAGGACCCATTCTCTCTTCCATTATTGTTACCTCCTACTTCCTGTTCCCCAAGTGACATCTGAAATGGTTGTGTTCAGTGTAAAATATTACAGTAGATGGCCTCACTCACTGCCTTACTCCAAACTCTCAGAAGCCAAACTCGCTATTGTGGCTTCCAGGACCCTGCACTCTTTGGGTCCTGCCTACCTCTCTGATCTCCATGTCCCACATAGCTCATTTTGCATCATCCACACTGGCCTTCGTGCTCCTTTGAGCACACACTTTAATCCTGTTTATAGCCTTCACACTGTGTCCGTCTGCCTACAGTTCTCTTTCCTCATTTTCAGATGGCGCAGCCACTGTGGAAAACAGTATGGAGTTTCCTCAGAAAACTAAACATGGAATTGCCTTTTGAACCAGCAATCCCACTGGTGGGACTATACCCTAAGAATCCTGAATCACCAATTCAAAAGAACCTATGCACCCCAATGTTCATAGCAGCACAATTTACAATAGCCAAGTGCTGGAAACAGCCTAAGAACTCAACAGTAAATGAGTGGATCAAAAAACTGTGGTACATTTACACAATGGAATTCTACGCAGCAGAAAGAAAGAAGGAGATCCTACCCTTTGCAACAGCATGGATGGAACTGGAGAGTATTATGTGAAGTGAAATAAGCCAGGTGGTGACAAACACCATATGACCTACCTGTAAGTGGAACCTAATCAACAAAACTAACAATGAGCAAAACAAAACCAGAGACATGGAAATAAAGAACAAACTGACAATGACCAGAGGGGAGAAGGGAGGGAGTTACAGGGGGAAAGAAGGTGAAGGGGCAAGCAAAGGAACACAAATAGAGGAGCCATGGACATGGACAATGAGGGGTATTGAGTGTGGGAGTGGGGGCACAGGGTTGGGGTGAACAAGGGGGGAAAAGGTGGGACAACTGTAACTGAACAACAATAAATTAAAAAAATTTCTTTTCTGATGGCCCACCCCTTCCTGTATGCCTCAATGTGGCCATCACTCTCTTGGGAGGGGCTCTTTTTGACCATTCTGCATTAAATTATCATTTTCTAACCCCATCTTATCACCCACTCACCCTTTACTTTCCTTTTTTCTTTCATAGCTCTTGCCCCTTCCTGGCATTTTATTATGCATCTATTTGTTCAGTTGTTTCTTATCTGTCTCCTCTACCTGCATGCAAAGCAAGCTCCATAAGTGCAGGAACTTTGCCTATCCTGTATACTGTTGTTTTCCCAGTACCAAGAACAGTGTCTCTCAACTAGGTCCTCAATAAGTATTTGCATAATAAGTGAGTGGGTGAATTAATTATTTTTACTGATTAATTAAATATTTTTAGCAGCAGGAAAATAAACTGAACTGACAGATTCATGGTCCCAGTTTTAACCTGGCCACTCCCCAGGCGACACATCTGGCTTTGCCCAGAGCACTTGGGACAGCCTTGCCTATGGTTTCTTGAGGTTTGCTTGAAGAACCTCAGAATCTTACAATGGGAGCATCTTTCTCATTGACCCCAGCTCCACTCCCCTTTGTTGATCGCACCAGTCAACAGCAATCACAGAAGAAGTGAGGACTGGACCAGCATGTATTGTGGAGTTTTGATGGAAATGTTAACAGCAACTAAGGGAATCTGTCCCAGACCTTCAAGATAGTCTTTGAAAATGGAGCCATAAACTCCCTGACTGAGCTGTATGTCTTTGGAGAAGGGCCCATATTTGGATTGGAGAGGTGAGGCCTGAAAATGTAAAATTGAGTCTTCACTGGTAATGGAATATTAAATTATTAGGGACATAGTGAAGGGGCTTTGACTCTTCTGTTGTGGCTGCCTCAGTGAGCTTGGCCTATAACATTCAACTAAGGCTTGAAGACAGGCAGACTTCATTTCTTGTGTTTTCTGCTCTAGCTGTGGCATTCACTCCATTTGGCTTTGCCACCTGCACTTTCTTACTTTCACTGTTACTTGTGGAGAGATTCAAAAAGGGTAGAATGGCCAGAGTGTTCTTTAATTAGGCTCTTTAATGACAACAAATTATTATTTTATTCTCTCCCTTAGACAGTGTGTTGCTCTGTATTGGTGTGAAGTTGTAGTCATAAGCTGGTGGTTCAGTGGGTGCTATCCAAAATACAATTTCCCTGGGAGACATTCTGCTTGTTATCAGTGTATCCAAGTTTAATCCCAAGTGAAAGTTGGGTTAAGGGAGAAATCATTCACTCTGCACATTCACATAGTAAAGGTTTTGAGAAATCCTTTATTTATAAAACCAGCTTAATCTGGTTTGATCTCTGAAATTCTTTTATTTCTACTTAACAAAGTGATAGCCAACCAGGGCATACTCCCTGCCTAGTTCTGAAAAATTTGATTACAATTTCTGGAGGCTCTCTTGGCATTTAGAAGGTGGGGACCAGGGATGCTAAACATCACATAATGTGAGAACCAGTTTTCCCTAGCGAAGAATTATCCCACTCAGCATGCCAATAGTGCCCCCGTTGGGTATAACACTTACACTTTAGAATGCTAAGCCAGGCCAAACTTCTCACTATACAGATGGTGAAGGAGGCCCAGAGAAGGGAAATGACATATGTAAGTTCATACAACTATATCCGTGGTCGGAGTCTTTAGTGGAACGGGCTCTCCTTTCCCCTGTTTTGTGCTCACCCTCAGCACCACATTGTCATTGCACACTAGTACAGTGTGCTTGTACTAGTACACTTGAAAAAAGAACAAGAGCAAAGTTGTTCATTAAAGAGCATCAAAGAGCATTAAAGAGCATTAAAGAGAAGTTGCCTTGGAACCTCTAGAGTCTGAATGCTTGATGAATGACTAGATAAAAGTGAAGCAACACAGGAGAAAAAAGCAGAACTAGTTTTATTTGGCAGCTATCATATGCCAGGCCCTTTGCACATATTAGCTTTTTTATGCCCCATAATGATCTTATGACATAAAGGGCACTAACTCCACTGTTCAAATAAAGAAATTGAAACAAATCAAGGAACATGTATAAAGGACCCAAGAACAAAGACAATGGAGGGTGAGGATTGAATGTGGGAGGTGGGGATGGGTAGGGCAGGGGAGAGTAATGGGGAAAAATGGGGACAACTGTAATTAAACAACAATGAACCCCCCCACACACATGCAAATCATATTGAAGCTTAGAGAAATTAGCTAAGATACTTAAGGTCACAGAGGCCGCATAAAGCAATGGAGCTAGGGTTTGATCTGGTTTTTGTCTGACTTCAAAGCCTGAGTAAGTTTTTCAGGTCATACTGCCTTCCAACCACCAACTGGAGTTTGTGTTCTCAGAAACAGGAAACAAAATACATTTCTGTGTTAGTTACATCTCCATTTTTAAAAAGTAATGGAAATCAAATTCAAGTTTGATGAGAAGTTGAACAACCTGAGTGTACAAGGGCATGAGGTAACTGAAGTGTGTGGACACAGTGCCCAGTGCTGTGCTGTTGAGGAGACTGACATCTCCAAAGCCCAATCCCTGTCTCTGGGGTCAGTTCTTAAGAGAGATAATAGTTCTGATTCAGCTTCAGTCAGATATTCACCCCTAGTCCAACCAGTTATGCCTATGGGGGCAGGGTCACACAGCAGGAATACAGCTGTTGATAGGATACTTCTGTAGACAGGGTGGGTATCCCCAGTAGTTACCATGACCACGGGTACGTGGTCAATCCTTGGTCATATTGTAAGCCACTTGAAGTCTTTTTTGGATCCTTAATATTCCTCTAACAAAATACTTTTTCAATGCCTAGTGTCTGTCTGATTTCTTCAAAGAATTATTCACCATCTTCATATCTTATCCCTCCAGCTGAACTTCCTTTGGGAGAGAATTATCCATACTTATTTTAACACATGTCTGGCTGATAAAGTTTAATCTGCACTATTCCAAGAGACTTTGCATTTTAACAGAACATAATGCATCACAATCCAACAAATATTAATAGAGCCCACTTGCATATGAGGAATCCTAAATGAAGAATTGTCTTTCCCTTTTTAAAGGAATTCAAAGATAGATGAAGCTCAACTATTTCTCTGCAGAAGCATGCAAATTGACAGGCCTCAGGTGAAGGGAGATTTGGGAGAAGGAAGTGGTCTCGAGGGAAGGTCTCAAATCACACGAGGAGGTGACCAGTTGTCTCACCTGTCGGGTCCTCTAGGTTTCCCATGGTGCAGAAATTAAGAGGTTCACATGGCCACAATAATCTCAAAAGAACAATCTTATGGGTAGGATCGGGGTAGAGCAAGAACTGCTTGTTAAACCCTGGGAAACAAAGGAATACCATCCACATAATAAATCTTCTAGCCAGTACCCCTTAGGAAAATACTCCCTTTGGGACTATTGGGTCCACGTCATGGAACATTCCATGGTAAAGGCCTTGTGTCCCATGGGGTGCTTGCCAGGATATGTTTCAGTCATTCACGTCCCTTAGGGAGGCAATGGAAAGAGAGGGAATAAGTCCTCACTCTGATCAGATCTATGATAATACCTACAGGGGAGGTAGGAGCCAATTTTCTGACACTAGTGGTCTTGCCTTTCCACTACACAGGTGGTCCTGAGAAAATCATAAATAGTCCTGGGTCTGCAGCTTCTTCTTGCACTGTATGTATCCTGATCTCTGTCCTTTTCCTCTTTCTTTTCTATTGTAATGCTCATCATGAGCTTCTTCAGTGCATGTGCAGAAGCATGCCTTCTAGGCTTGTTCAACTTAGGATCATAGTCTAGACATTTTGATGTTTTCTCACTTCCATTCATAAAAATGCATTGGTGCATTAATGGTCTCAGTTGTTTACTAATGATAAAGTAGTCTACTCTAAAATATCCTCACATCTCTGTAGGGGCTCAAGTATTTTATACTTGAGCAAATGTCCAATACAGCGTTAGTGACAGTCATCATGACAGGCAGTGAGGGACATACTGGGGGCCAAGGGGCAGAAGCTCTTCATGGCAAGTTTCGGAACACACCACATAACAGCCACCTACTTTACTTCTGTAACAAGGGACCTCTGGGTACTGGGATGGTGACTGGAGAAGTCTCGAAGGGTTCAGTGGTTTTGAAGTAGTTGAAAATAGGAACAGAACCAATTATACCTAGTGCCTCCTTAAATGTCAAGAAGGTCAGTTCCACACTTTTGATGATTTTAAGCAAATTTATTTCTGGAATCTCTCACCCATCCTCCTAATACAATTATAATTACCCTTAAAAAAATTCTTCAGTCTACTTTTTAATTTAACTGTGGTTGAAATCATGTTTTGTATTATTTCAGCCCCCTTAGATGTATAGAGACTTGTTTTATGGCCCAGAATGTGATTTATTCTGGTGTACTGAATATGTATTCTGCTGTTGTGGGATAGTGTTTTATAACGTTAATTAGGTCAAGGTAGTCAATAGTGTTATGTCTTCCATATCCTTATTTTTTGCCTATTTGTTTTGTTAACCACTGAGAGAAGAGTGTTGAAATATCTAGTTATAATAGCAACGTTTTCTATCCTCCGTTTCAGTTCTATCAGTTTTTGCCCCATGTATTTTGAAACTCTATTACTAGGTGCACACACATTCAGGATTGTTATGACTTCTTAAGGAATTGATTCATTGATTATTACTAAATATTCTTCTTTGTCCTTTATTGAGATCCTTGTAATGAAATGTACTTTCT
>VMDR010021794.1:0-16610 GCA_007922815.1 Macrotus californicus
TGGATGAGCGCCGGATATATCCAGCATCCATCTGTATATAATTTTTATAAATTTTACTTATATAATTGATAGAATTTTATATAACTATCTCTTAATATTAAAGTTACAAACAACACTTGGAAAAAAGCATTGTTTTATTAAGCATAGATCTTATATAAGGTTAGGAAAGTCTTCACACAAAGGAGGACTGACCATGTGCGCGTTTTCGGCGCAGCATCTCGTACAGCGGGAGTGTCGCAGCGGAAAGAGCGCTCATACCGAAAGGGTTTAGTCATGAACTAGTATTGATGTTATTCACCATGCTCTGTAACTTATTTTGATTGCCTTAATTTTTGCCTCATATTCTTTTTCTGTCCCTGGATCCCATCCTTGCCACCAGGTGACAGTTTTACATGGCTATAGCACCGACAAAGTACAATGAGGAAGCCTGATATCCCATTGTATGTCTACATTATAATACACTTAACATTTTCTTTATATTTGGCCACTTAGATTTTTTTTTCCACTTTGGGGGGAAAATAAAAGCCAGCTTAAAAGTTGGCCCCTCCTGTTGGCCTTCAGCAAGAGCTTCACTAGGCCAGCTTTCAGAGGTTAGCCCTATAATAAAAGTACTGCAGGAGGGACACCGGAGCCCAGTCCCCTCTGATGTCACAGCTCTCCTCTTCCTCGATTCATGGTTCTTTTTTTCTGTATGAGCAGGGACCCTGCTCCCAGCAATTCTGCTATCATCCGAGGTCAGAGATGCTGTCTTATGTTTATGCAGCCTGTGGCTCCCCAGGTCCTTGCAAAATGCTTTCTGCTCAAAGGGGTCGTTAAATGGAGTGTTAGAGCGGACCAGAGCAATGTTCTTGTTTTAACAACCCCTGGAAAAGTCCGCATCAGTCTTTTCTCCTTTAAGAAGCTTCCACTGAATCCTCCAGGCCTCGTGGCTCTCTCCCTGTCAACGTTACACAGCTCTGGTACTTCAGTGTTATCTAATAGCTTCATGAGTGTTAGATTTTAAGCTCACCTAGGCATAGTTTCTGTCATATTGCCTTCTCCACACCCAAAATAGTGATTTTTTTGAAGTGGCAAGTCAATAGAACTTACACATTGATTATCGACCTGGAATTCAGCAGGTTTTTACTGAGTCAAAATAACATCAAAATTTTCACATGGAACAAAATAAAATGTAATAGGTGAGAAGAACCAGAGAAAGTAGACCCCAGTTGGTTTTTATTCATTATACTGGCCACCTACTTTTAAGCCTTTGGGGAAAAATCATTTATAGTTTCAGCAAAGTAAGGAGTGTTAATTTTGTTTGTTTCAATAATAAAGCAGAATATATATTCTATATCTATCAGAATATATATCTATCAGAATATGTGTATATATATATCCTCACCTGAAGACATATGTTCATTGCTTTTAGAGAGAGGAAGGGAGGGAGGGAGAGGGAGACAGACAGCCAGACAGACATTGATATGAAAGAGAAACATCAATTGGTTCTCTTCTCTCAAGCACCCAGACCTGGGAGCCAACTGCAACCTGGGTATGTGCCCTGATGGGGAATCGAACCCATGACCTTTCAGTCTACGGGACAACACTCTACCCAACTGAGCCACACCAACCAGGGGCAGAACTAATATTGTTAATGAAGAAAAAAAATCATTTGGATTGATACAGAAAGTTCTCTGATTCTACAGAGTACTAGAAAAATGTATTGGAAGGCTTTAGCTACAGCAGGTAGCAGTGTTGAAGTGCCATTTCTTTCATGCACTTGACAGACTATCTGCAGAGAGAGCTGGTCCTTCTCTCAGCAAGGACAGAAGGTCGTTACAAGTATGGCGGGCACCCTGATTGCTTTAACATCATTTTTATACAGACTGTAAATAGACATTATTATATATTTTACTGCTTGAGGAAATAATTGATTTACAATGAGTGATTTATTGTCGTCGGTGCCATAATCATCTTTGAAGAAGATTAAAATTAAATTATTGTGGAGCTAGGTGTAGGGGCCTAGCCAAGTGGCAGAATTTCTGCTCTTTCTGTGCCTAGGGATATGAAGACTGAAAAGTACGGTTTTGAGTTTGCAGCCAAGTTTATGATTAAGTTTCTTTCATAAAGGGTGTTTGGTTGAAAGAAACATGAACTCAATCAAGCGAATTCACATAATTCACATGAAGTTAATGAAAAGAGAGAGGTGAAACATAGCTGGTCCTTCCAAAACCCAGACTGGGGACCAAAGGGCATCAGAGTTTTTAGCTACTTCCAGTAAGAATGTCTCATCTGACTCAAACTTGGGTGGTTGCAAACAGCAGAATCCTTTGAAGTTAGGTTAAAAAGAACATTAAAAATTGTTCTTTACCTCTACACACCTATGTTCTTGGGTTTTCCCATGCAGTCCCCTAAATGCCTCTGTAATGATTTCTTAATTCCGCCCCTTAGTGGCGGGTCTTTCTCTGATTACTCTTTGTAAAACGTCAGTCAAATCCAATGCTGAGCTTTCTCCATTCCTGTTGTCCCACTTGACGTCCTGGCATTTAATACGCACATTTTCTCGTTCTTTTGTTTATCCGTCTTCCCTCTCTTCCCCATTTGAATGTAAGTCCTGAGTGCACAGATTTTATTTGTCATTGCTTTATTTCTATCAGATAGAATGGTGTCTGCCAGGACATCAGAGCTCAGTATTTATTTGTAAAATGAATAAATTGAAAGCATCAAGAGGTCTATCATAATAGTGTTTAAATAATTAAAAGAGCCTGTTGGCGTCCAGCAGCTCTAATGCTAACAGCTCACATAGCCAACCAAAATCTAAGCCTGTAACTGTCTGAAGGTCGTGGAATTAAAACTAAGAACCGTCAATCACAACTAGGCATTTGGCGGCAGCCAGTCCATGGTCTCTTTGCTTTGCTTCTGCCCTTCCTTTGTGACAGTCTCTCCTGAGCTCTGAGGGTTGCACTGGAATTGGAGAGTTGTGAGAGGATGTTGGCCTCACTGCCCTGCCTGTCCTGACCCGGTGTCTTTCTCCAGTCTGGACTGTCATTTCTTGTGCACAATTGCTGCCTGCTTGGGGAAGCTCTAGCCCTGAATCTAAATGAACTTTTAGATGAGAGTCCCCACTCCTTACCTCCACCTGCACCATCAAACGGTAGACTCTGGAGCCTTTGAGTCAAGCTGATCTAGAAATTGAAATGGGTAGATCCCTTCGGGACCATGGAATGCTGTCTTTCTGGTCAGAAGTCCAAACCTCAGCTCTCAGTTGTATACAGGGCCTCGTGACATACGTCTGACAGCCCCGGGGTTGCCTTTGGCAGATGGGACGCTGGCCACAGGAGGCAGCCTGGGCTGGGCTGCTTTTCTTGACTGTTTCCAAAGTATGTTTTCAAAAAATTGGCATTATCTGCCTTCTAGGGAATCCTCTCTTTCCCTCATTCACTTAAAATGTTGCTCTAGCATCCGCCATGTTTGGCCACTGCTCTGCATGCTGGAGAAGCAGCATAAGCAGGACGGTGGCATGTCTGCCTCTGTGGCATCTTTCCAAGGAACATGTCATAGCACCCAAGTCTCCTTGCACCTCTCAGAAGGCTTCCTGAGCATGGGTCTTTTTAGACATTTCTATACCAATTACTTGCCTTAATTTATTTTTGTCTTTCTCATCAGAGGGTATAACGTGTCAGGCATCTGTCCAGTTTTCTGAAATGATGTAAGTCTTCTAACTTAATTAGTGTGTGAGGGTAAAACTTCAGCATGATACATAAATAGGTTGTTCCCAGATATTGAAAAGTGTAGTAAATTCCATGGGATACCTGACTACCTGCACATCTGACATAAAAACATGCTCAGGCTGTTACAAATGGCACACAGTGCTTGGTATTCTAATTCAGATCACCGTCTGCATCTCCTGGTGACAGTCTGTTTACTTGTTCTATTTTTGTGCTTCTTAAGGCCCCAGGTGCCTAATGATCACTCATTATTCAGAGATCACTTTTATTTTACTTTTTAAAATTCCCCACTCATCCCTTACTGCTGTTAATTAATGCCAGGGGACCATTAACTATAGTTGCTAGAGGACAGGTATGCTCCTCAATATTCACCCTCTTTGTTAGGAGTTTTCTAAATAAAGCCTTAGTTATTGCAGATGTTGATATTAGGTGTGGTGTGTGTGTTTGGTGTGTTAACAGCTATCAAGGGGAATCACAAATGAAATTGTGACAACTTGTGGACAAATGAAAGGATAAATTCCTAGAAAATTTCTCTAGGTTAAGAATTTTTAGAGCTTTACTGTGTTTTGCAATTATTTATTATTTGTATACCTGTCAATTGAAGTTAAAATATTTCAAACATATATAAAAAGATAAACTGAAGCATATCAGGAATACTGAGTTTATTTAAACCAAAATCCATTTTATTTAGTCAGTGACCAACTGCAGGTGGTTAGGAGCATTCCACCCACGGGGCCTAGAGACAGACTTTTATAGAGGAAAGGTGGAAGCCAATAAGAATGCTATTGATTATCTCCACTTCTCATTAGTGATTCATCAGTTACTTCTCCACTGTGAATGTACCAGAAATGAACATTATAGAAAAGCAGATGGATTTTGCCGATCCTTGGGTTTGCCTCCTGCATCTCAATTGCTGAAGACTATGTACCAGCTTTGTCTTACATCACTGAAAGCACAGCCCGTAAGACCAATGTAAGATGAGGCTTTTACAAGAGGCTTATACACAGCCAAGAGTTACAATAAAGTGCCATGAGGAGATCAATACATTATGAACATTTTCCTGTAGAGGGAAGAAAAGTATATGAAGGTAGAGATGCTTTTTAGTAATTTTTTCAGATGTCCGATTTGAGCCCCTGGCAACCTTGAGGACATCCGATGACTTAGCAGCCTGCAATGTCTACTCCAGTCATTAAACTTTCTTCCCCCTAAAAGCATCCTGGCTCCCCAGCTTACCTGGTAGCCACCCTTCCAATGCTGGCCCTGAAAAATATCCAGCGCTAATGATGAGGAAGATTCTACAAAGAAGACCTTGATGACTGCAAGCCTATGCTTCATTACCATACACTTCTTAGCTGCTAATTATCGGGAGAAAAATCATACCGTGTATTTGAGTGAAAAATGACAAATTTAGGACAATTTAAATGGCAATTTTCCAGTTACACAAAAACTATAAAATTGACAGAGTTGCATCATCAGAGGACTCCCTGCAGTGTCTCAGGAAGGGACAACAGAGCAAAAAGTCCCCTTACTAGCTATGGTTTGCTTTCTTGGGTGCACTCACGTGGTTAGATACCAGATCAATATTCAGCTCATTGAGAGGTGTGGCTTGACATGATCATCAGAGAATCCACAGATCATACCTGACCTTCACTAGTAATATTTTATTATTCTCATGGATAATCACAGTATAACTTTGATTTAATTAGCAGGGGTAGGGATTATTGCATAAAGATGAGACATTGAAATAAATATCATATCCTGAAAATATCTCAGGTATGCAAGTTCAGAGCAGATAATCGACAACTTAAGACACACTGGGAAGCAAGGAGCCTCTAGGCAACTTTAATGGATAATCTTATTTCTTGTGCTAAAAAACAAATCTGGATATTTCATTGGTGGTCCAGTTACAGAAGGGTTCCTTTGAAAACTTTCCGTGTTTCCTGTGTCAAACTCAGTGTTCATGAAGGAAAAATGGGGCTCCAAGACTTAGGGTTGGAATGTTGGGGTAAATAAACCCCAAAATATTCACCTTCCCTCAAATAGGTTCAAGGTCTTCTTGATGACAGAGTAGCTCTACCTGCCCTGTGCTACCCCCACCCCTCCCCAGAGCTAGCTGATGATCCCAGGAAGCAAAGTCATGCAGGTCCCACATCCTCATTGTCTTCAGGCCTCAGAGAAGTCCCAGCCGCACACAGGAAAGGCCTGTGGATCTGGCTGGCATTTGCCGGCAGGGGCTGGGGGACACATTAGGGAGTGAGTGGACCTTGGGGGATTTGGGTGGAGGAAGGAGAGAGCTGTGAGGCTGAATAAGTGCGTTAGCTTCACTCTTGCTGATTTGACCCGTCACCGCAACACAGCATCTCAGTACAATGCAAACTTGTCGTCTTACTGCCCTGTAGGCCAGAGGTCAAAGGCAGCTCAGCCAGGCGGCTCCAGGGAGGAACCTACTTCCTTGCCTTGCCTTTCTGGCTTCTAGAAGCTGTCCCCTCTCCTGGGCTGGAGGTTCCTTCCTGGGGTTTTACCAGCCTCCCCTATTCTGAATTTGACTCTCCTGTCTCCCTCTTAAAGGACCATCTGATACCATCGGGCCCCCAGCTTAAGCTTCCCATCGCCCACTCCTGTAACTTAGTCACATCTGCAAAGTCCCTTCTTCGTGTAAGGTGACCTGTTCTCAGTCTTCAAGGGGTAGGATGTGGGCATCTTTGGGGAACCATTGTTCCTCTTACTATAGCAGGAGAATTATTAACTCAGGGACACTGATCCATGATTCAGATTCAGGGTTTTGCGAAGACACTTGGAACCCGTCCTGATGGTATTCTGGGATAGCCCCCGAAATCTGGACATGACTGTGCCTTTAGTAAGCAAAGTGAAAATGCCAGAACATCCTTCTCATGGTGTTAAAGGGGGAGGGGATCTGAGCTGTAATTTAAATTTCATGGGAGATATTAACAGCAGCCAAAGGAAGTGTCACTTGACCATTCTCTGTGTGGCAGTGGGGTCGCATCACCGCCAGTCACTCAGCGATGGAGGAACGTAATGTCCAGAAGGAGACAGTACCGCGTGGCTAATTCATTCTTTACACTGTTTTAAAAACAGGGAAAAACCTGGAGCAGTCTAAGGTCAAAGGATTTTTAATCTCATATTAAACTCCAAAGTTTCAAGTATCTTAAGGATTTTCCTTGAAATAGAAACGAACGGCGATGTTTACTTAAACAATCGTCGATAATAGTTGCATTTCATAGTAAATATCCTGATGAGGAAAAATGCCTGTGCATTTTTATGACTATCGGATACACTAAAAACCCATGTGTTTTACCACATTTGTTATAGATTATAATTACATAATTCAGGTTGAGTTAAGAAACATTGCCTTTTATCGAAAATGCCCATTTAGTCTCCTGTTGGGAGCAGTTAAAATGTGAGTCAGAGCACGTCATCTCTCTACGCAACACCCCTGAGTGTCTTCGCGCCTCATTTCAAGTTAAAACCGAAGCCCTGCCAATACTTACACAGCGAAAGGTCGTTCAAATCGAGATGTCTGAGCACTGCCCATTAACGCCTGGTATTCCAGCACAGCTGTTGGCGGTGCTCCTTGCCTCCTCTGCCGCGTCCTGCTCAGACAGTGAGCCATGGTCACTCTGTTTATGAGCATTTTACAATCTACGCCCTGGTCCCTCTCCCAGATCTCGTTTCCCCTACTCCACTCAGCTGCTGCTTTTTCAGAAGCTCAGGCTTTCTTGCTGTTCCTCCAATGCCAGGGCCAAGGCCGCCGCAGAAACTTTGCACCTGCCGCTCACTCTGCCCAGGTGCCCCTCCCTCCACATTTGCATGGCTCACCCTTCCCTTCCCTCGGGTCTCCACTCACTGCAGTCTTTGCTGCCCATGGCACTGTCACACCATGCAGGAGAGGCAACTCACGCCAGGCTTTCAAAGCGAAAATTTAATGGAAACATGATTAAGCAGGAAGGTTGATTGACTAGGTCCCTGAGAGAGGCACATGGGCACTATGGTATCACTGAGGCGGCAGGTGCAGGCAATGCCACCTCCTTGGGGTTGGAGAATACGGGGGTGGGGTTATCAAAGAGGAGCAGCTTGGAGGGTGAGCCTTGTGAGGCTGGTCCCAGGTGGCTAGGTAGAGGGTGCTATTTAACTGGCTGTGTCTCTGAGCTGGAGGGAGGGATCCACGGAGCGAGGGCTAGGGCACCTCTGAGGAGGAGCCACCATTTCTTGGTGCAGGTGTGTCTCCAGGTTGCGATAAGACTGGTTCCCCAAGTGCTGGGGAAAAAATAAAAGCTGGATTCAGCTGGAATGCTGTACTTCCGATGGAGTAAAGTGAGGCTGGAAGACCCTGATGGAACCAGGAAGCAGGCAGGAAGTGAGCAGGAAGTAGAAGTCCCTTCTTCCTCCTCCTACCTGAGTTTCCTGCGAGTACCCCCCAGTGGCAGGTTCTTGGAAGGAGGATGCTAACCAGAGATGTGATTTGCAAAGTTCAGCCCCAAGGTTACCAAGTACCTTGCAGGAGAGCAAGGTTGAAATGGAGAAATATCGCTAAGCACTTGACACAGCTATCCTTTCTAAAATTCCAGTACGTTTCAGCATTTCCTGTTTGCCATCCTGCTTTGTTTTTCCCCTTACTGGCTCTCACTTAAGTACTACATATTTCCCTTATGTCGAGTGTTTATTGCTTACTTGCCC
The DNA here is from genome assembly GCA_007922815.1 of Macrotus californicus. Taxonomy (NCBI): domain Eukaryota; kingdom Metazoa; phylum Chordata; class Mammalia; order Chiroptera; family Phyllostomidae; genus Macrotus; species Macrotus californicus. The sequence continues at coordinate 8,403 of VMDR010021794.1, forward strand.
TATTAAAAAATAAACTCCACAAGGACAGGAATTTGTGTATATTTAATGACTTACACAACCAGGAAAAATTCCTGGTCGATGGGAAGTCCTCAATAGATAATAAGAATATTAATAACATTAACATAGGCATTATGTACTAGGTTCTGTTCTGTGTTTTTAACATATATTTAGCTTCAAAATAGAATTATGTGCTAATCTATTATCAACCATGTCTTAAGATCAGGAAATGAATGTCTAAAAGTGATAACCACCTTGTCCTAGGTCACATAACTAATAAATTGGGTAGCCAGGGATTGAATCAAGGCAGCTGGCTCTAATTAAGTGGAAAATACAAATGAGAACAATAAATGGACCCCTTTCAATTGCCTGCACTTCACAAAGTCTCACTGTAACATCCAAAAGCACTACCTTCTGTCAACTATCTGAACAGGCTTAATGATTAAAAAGAAATATTGCTATTGTACTTATCCTTAAAACTCTAGCCTTAGAGGCTAAATATAATTGGCAATAATAGCATGCCCTTTGAAAGATGTCGCTAACATTAATGGAAACAAATTTCTCTGGGCTTCAAATAGGCTTCCCAGAGTCCAAATTTCTCTGGAACTAAGCCCTCGCTTAGTGCAGGAAAACAAGAATTCAGCTCACAACAGTCGTGCATTTAACATGATGTCAGAATGTTTGCATTATTAGCCTGGCCTGCTCGGCATGGTGCACAAAAACTTCTGACCCAGACCTCGATTTTTCCTGTGATTAATATTTCATTAAGAATTAATAAATGCAAAAAGAGTGCCTAAAAGGAATACAATACCATTCATCTGCACAGTTGCAGAGGAAGATAATCTTTCTTGATACAACAGCACACACACGCTACTGTAATATTTATCTGAGAGTTTTTCCCTCACATGGTGACTCTGTCTTAGGACAATGGATTTATTTAAAAAGAGAGTACATTTTATTAAGGTAATGGAGGAAATAAGTCAGTTTCAAATGGCCTGGAATGCTTTATTTTTTATTGTTGTTCTATTACAGTTGTCTCAATTTTCCCCTTGTTGCTCTCCCCCAGCCTGCCCACCCCCCCAAAGTCAGTGCCCACGCTGTTGTCCACATCCACGGGTCATTTGTACCTGCTCCTTGACCAGTCCCTTCCTCTTCATTCTCCCGTTATCCCCTTCCTCTACCCTTGTGTTCACTGTTAGTCTGTTCCATATTTCCATGCCTCTGGTTCTGTTTTGCTCATTCATTTGTTTTGTTCATTAGCTTCCTCTTGTAGGTGAGATCATATGCTTTTTAAAATAAGGTGAGGACAGGACTTGCCCTCAGGGCTGCATCTACACTCATAGGAAGTAACACAGGGTGACCTGGGATGCATCAAGGACTTAGCAGCAGAGCTCACAGGTACCCCACTGGGCTTTGGGTGTCTTCCTGGGGACACATAAGCATTGTGTTCTTCCAGCATCTTTATTTACATTTGCACATCTTCCTGGAGTTTTTTCCAGGCCATGGAAATTTGTGTAGTTTGCATCAAGTTGAAGAATTATATTTCACAGGTTATTCTGGCTGCTTAAGGAATAATAGCCCCCCTTTACTGAGAAAAGAGCACGTGCTTTGTGTATTTTACATTTAGACTTTCCAACAAATCTGTGGTTTGAGGAAAATTAAGCAACAGGTTGATAGGGTTTAAATAGAGGACCAAGGCCACCTGGATAGTCATCGGTGGAGGGTGTACAGAGGGTGTGGCTGACCCCATGGCCTTGCTCTTCACCTCTGTGCTTCAGTCTGAAGGCCAAGGGCATCTGGCCGGGGAGGTGAAATGAAGGGTTCCCATGTAAACTTCAGTGACATTGATGACATCTTCCTCTCTTTCTACAAAGATACTCAATATCACTGATGTAGAAACTTTTCTTCGTGGAATGGGAATATTCTCACCTGTACATCCAGGATAAGCAAACTCAAGGGCAGAGGAACCAGATGGGACAATTGTGTGGCCTCTGTTGTGCTACTTCTGAGGCAGTGGCCACACAAGCGTCCCCTGCCAGTGCTCCCAAAATGTGGGCTGAGACCACCCACTTTCAAGAAGGCACCACCCCCTGAAGTTCCTGTACTCTGGCTTTACTAATAGGACTCCTGTAGCGGTACACCTCTGGGGGTGCGGCAGCCAGAAGATATAAGTCCCATGGAGGAAGCCCTTTTTACCTTTGGACATTCTGAGCCACAAAATCTAGGCTGAAATCATTGGTATGTGGTCCTGCGTATACCAGGTGGAAGGGAGAAACAGAGGGAGAAAGGCATTTTAAAACTCAAGTCCTAAAGATGAAATGATTTCTTCTACAGAATTGAATGCACTGAAATGCATATTTTTCAAAATTTAGTTTGCAGTTGAATAGGCTTAAACGCCATTAGTCATCGGCTTTCTCTGTCCACAGCTAGTTCTAGTTCATCCTCACTGAGCAGCTGGGGCCAGCCCATCATCACTGACTGGTTGGTCTCTGTTGTAGCGTCAGTCAGCAGCCTTCCGCTCAGAACTAGCCCCGGTGGGCTGGTCCTCTTGTATTCGCTCTGTGCGGTCTAGGCTGGGATGGAACAGTTGTTCACCTGAGCCCAGTTGCTGTTGAGTTCTCAGTCATTGGAACCGCTCCAAGCTCACTTTGCATTGGACTTGATTTTTGTCTGAAATGCTGAGTAACAGGCTGGTGTCTTGTCTTACTTCTTAAATGTGGGAACAATGTGACTTTACTTTCAGCTTACTCTCTATCCCAATTTTTCCTTGAGTGGTGTGTGTGTGTGATATGTTCTCTGCCCACGCGAGAGCTCTCTTGACTGGACATAAAATGGTCTATTGTGCCCCCTCCTTTGTTAGGATGATTTGTAAGTATTGAACCTGGACTGATAAGAGTCTCCCCATTGTGCAAAGTCATGACTTGTTCTATAAAAGTTCATTACCATCCTTTGACATCAGCATCCTGGGGGCCACTCTATGCTTACTCATGAAGACAGCATTAAATGATGTGATATATTTTTTAAAAAACATTTATTTTGAGAATACCCTCATGTGGAATTTTCAAAATTCCCAAGTAGTGCATTTGAAACAGCAGTTTCTTTCCTTAGATAAAATAAGGTTTAATATAGTTTATGACAATGGGGATATTATAAGAAAACCCAAAAACATTTAATAAAAATTTTCAATTACTGCATTTTGTTCCATTTCCATTATTTTGGAGTGATCCCTGATATCTATGAATGAATGCTGTGAACTTTCTTTTTTGTAGATGGAAAGTTCATGTTTGGGAATAGTGACTCTGTGACTTCTCTACTGGACTCGATGACTCTCCACAGGCGGGTGTTGGCCCTCCACCTCAGGCGTCACCCCTGAACAGCGAGGGGGTAAGTTAGATAATGTCTATGGTTTAATTCTTGTCCACTACACGTGTTCTTTAAGAAAAGAGTTGGTGAAGGATTGTAGAAGTTACAATGCCTCCCTGAATTTTCATCACAGTGAGTTTGCTGTGAAGTACCTGTTTCTCATCTTGCTCGGAGGGGACTGAAAGAAGAACAGGTAGGTGGGTGTCCTCCATGACTCTGGTTTTTGTATCCACTGGCTATTTTCTTAGCTGCCTTCCCTTGGCTGTCTCATGTCTAGCACTGGAACAACTTCATGGCACCTCTTGTGATCTTGAAATTGGGAGGGTTTAACCTGCCTGGTAAAATAACAGGCCCGCTTTCATCACCAGGACGTGTGTGTAAGTAGTGAGACTGTGAAACAGTCTCACAAATGTGTGTGCCTAGCTTTCCATAGGAAGGCGAACCTTGGTTTTCAAGAAGGACCATCTGCAGCTCTGTTTACAAACCTCGTTTGTGTTGTCTGATGGCAATGCGGTAGACGCTCAAAACAAAAACGAAAGACCCCGGATTTCTGATCGTGTTCGTTAAAATGTCTACCCTGATGTATTTATTGTATCAGAGCCACAAATACAATCTGTTGCCAACGCGAGCTGGAGAATCTCCTTGGTGTGTATACTCGCCTCCCCCGGGAGGCTGCATTTACAGGCCTTTTGTACACTTACTGAACAGACTCCAGTTTTATGTTAAAAACGTAAGGCTAAAAACTCCATTTATCCATAATTGATGCCCCCTTACCCGAACATTTTGTTAACATTTTACAAATCCGATGAGCTTGAACATTCCAATGAATATTTCAGTGAATTTTGATCTTGATTTTAAATTCTATTTTGTACATTTCATACTCAGACCAGCAATAGCATCTCTACTGTGTTTAAGTTAGAAGCTGCCAAAAATTTGGGGAGAAAAAAACTACCATGTCCAGTTAGATTTAAATATTTCCTGATAAGTTGGAAATTTTTTGTAGATAAAAATATACTTTCAAACAACATGATTATATTATGCATTTTCATAATTCTTGTGATAATTTATATGTGCAAACACATATTTGGACAACTCCATAAAAGAAAGAAAAAAAACATCTGTTAAGGCCGTTACTGCTCTGTAACCTTGTAAACATTTCCGCAGGTCTTTCAGATGTTTTGGAAATAATTGTGCCCATGTAAGTTTATGATGAAAGGTATCAGTAAAAATGTCTGTCATGATGAAACACAGCCTGTTTTTCCATAGCTTATTGGCTATTTATGTTGCCACGGCCGATTTGCCGACTTCTTTCTGATGCTATTTGGATAGACAGTTTCTTCAATGAAACAGGAAGTATAAATTGGAAATATATTGAGCAAATTGTTCAAGGTGTCTTGTTCCAAAGAAAGAATAATTCCTCTGTTAATATTTTATAGCTTCATGCTAATGAGGAAATTCTTCAGCTAGCAGGAGAGCAATTGAGATTGCAAAGTAAGAAGTAACTTTATAACTAGCCGAAGAAATGAACAGCAGAAATCTTTGTTGGGATGTTGTGGGCTTTTTTTTCACGCTTCCAGCCTGTGCTAATAAGGCATCCCGCTTAGTTACCAATCTACTTGGCCCTCACTAGCTCAAGGCTTGATTTTCAAACCTGAAAATCTTCCTTAGTTAAAGGGGAGACGGGATGAGGCAGAGAAACTTTAAAGGAAACAGTACAAATGAGGTATGTTAGCCATGATCAAAAGCAAGATGTGGAGAGACGTTAGCAGGAGGAGGGGAGCTATCCTTTTCCAACTCAAGCTAATGATTTTTTCCCTTTGTATTCAGCTAAGGATCTCACCTCAAAGCCCCTGTGTGGGAGGTTTTTATTCTTGTTTTGGTTTTAAATTTTATCCTCAAAATCAAGTTTCTAACATACATTAACCATGTGGAAAGAAGAATGAATTAGAATTCGAAAGACTGAGCATCTTTTTTGAGCTGTGCCGCTAACTAGCTGTGCGACTTTGGGAAGGGACCCGGTATCACCTGCATGCACAGCATCATCCATGGGATAAGGTTTCTTATCTAGAACATGACTTCATATTTCTTTGGAATCATATTTCTCTATTGACTGTTACAATGTTGTCTTTGCTGCCTGCAGGGTTTATTTACTTATGCTTGCCTGGCTTAGCGACTTGATATGGGATCATTGTACATTCCTTTTCAGTAAATCTTTCTTTCTCTCTTTTTTTTATCAAATGGGTTGTACCTCTTCAGCAGTCCTTGCTAGTCTTATGAGCCATGTAACAGATGCCCCTGTCATCGGTCACACTCCATATGCAATGCAAATGTTGCTGTTTTCCCACGGACTTTTATGTTCTAATCACAATCTTGAAGAGAACTAATGTAATATTTCCACATGCTGGATTTTGACCTTGAAAAAAACAAACACGCAAAGGATTTATGTTGCCCGTCTCCAGGCTGCTTTGAATATTTACCCCCAAGTCATCTTGGTAGATTTGTTAGTAATTAGGTTGCGCAGGAATTCATATAAATGTAATTGAGTGTTTGGGTGAGAGGTGCTAATTTTAACACCTGTTATGGGATGGGAAGCTATAGGAACTGCTGGAATAGTGTGATGCATGAGACAAAATACTGGTATTATGTTGTCAGTCAATTAAATTTGTTCATACTCGGAAATTCTTGTATATTGGACATTGTTATTTTAGGACACTGACAAATGTGTATAAAAGGGATTTTAAAAAACTGAGCTCCCTGTAGCTCTGAGGATAGACTGAGATTTCCCAAAGAATACGTGAATGAGGACGGTTTAAGGGAGTGCATTCTTAGATCAGCCTGATAGCTGGTGTCAAACATGCACACGCATCCCTCAGTCCGATTTCATGTGAATAGTAAGTCTCGCTTTATCTCCGCACCCAGGAGCAGAAGGTAGTGGCAGTTGTTTTGTTGTTGTTCTCTAAGACACCATAAGGGCAAGGCATATGAAAATAGTGAAGGTATAAGACTTCCAGCGAGGGTGTATAATTACTATTAATTTATGACTTAGCACACTTAACACAGATTATAGAGAACATTTTATTAAGCATCTAGCTCTTTCTTGGAAATTGGGTTGTTTCAGTAGCTATGCATGCTATTAAGTTCATCATCTTCAGGAGTCTCGCTCAGCTTATCATGAGACAAGAAGCAACGTCGACCACAGTATTGCCAAAGCTAGAATCCTTTGCTTTCCTCTCTCCCCACTGCTATTATCCTGAGTAAAAGACACATGAGGACAAAGAGAAGGTTCAGTACTGCCTTGGTTTGCTGCTGAAGGGGAAGCATCATCCTAACAGTTATCATTATCAGGTCCCTTTCTTGGTGGGGAAGGCCTGGCCGATACGTCCCTTGGCTTGAGCAGGTGACAGGATGGCCACGCTGGCTCATGGAGCCAGAGAAGGGTATTAAGGTACATCCAAAAGGGGGCCAATGTCAGGGTGGAGACACCTGCAGGTCGAACCAGGCAGGAGATCTGGCCAGAACTGGGGACTGAGACTTAAGATCTAAGGGGCTGACGAGGACCAGGAGAAGCCATAGCAGCAGGAGCTGGATGGTGCTCGCAGTGGACAAGGAGAACAGCGTTCTGAGCAAATATCCCACACAGTTGCCCACTGCCCGGTGTCCCAGGCACTGAGGGACCTGTGGAATCAGTGACCCATATCTGCTGACCAGGTCCTCAGTGGAATAAGCCGTTGTCCTTGTGAAATTATCTTCCAGGGATCTAAAAACGAGAGCTTAGTTGGGTGCTTCTTTATGATGGTGGGACTCGTTAGCAGGGATGGGGTGCCTTGGAGAGGCTCTGGTCTTTGGGCCTTCACTATGGAGATTGAAACTAAGGTTTGTGGTGGTTATGTTGTGTGCAAATCTAGAAATATGTGTAGTATAGAAATAGTGTTTATCTTTGTTTGCATTGAATGTGAGTTCATTCGTTTCCTGGAATACATTCTCACTGAAAATAGGTCAGCAGCTAGTGCGGGTGATTGAGAGGGATGCATTGATACTGCCTGAGCATCCATTGTGTATCATGATAGTGACACTTGCTGAGGTTTTGTGGTCACACCTCTGAACTGTGTCCCTAGACCCCCTTTTCCTGAGCATGCTCCGAAATCGCTCCTTAATTTTGCTCAGCTTTGTCCTCGGAAGACTGAAACTTCTCACAAGCATCAAGTCCTGCTTCCTTTTTGTGAGATTGTCAAGCTCTTAGCTGTTTAATAGTTCTCTTTCCTTTTCCATTTTGTCCTGGGCAGCCAGAAAAAACAGTGTGGCACCTTCCGCACTTGCTTAGTCATGACTACTATTAAATAAAGTGAAGCTCCAACGTTTGTCATGTAAGACTATGTGGACTTGCATGTCTTTGAAAATCAATAATACTAAATTACTGGAAGTAGTTAGCAGTTACAAATTAATACAGAATCATGTGCTGTTAAATGGTTAAATTAAGATATTATTCACGTAGTAAGTAACCTGATGTTTATATGGGGTGATAATCTCACTACCTCCAGTGGAATTGCTACTCTTCACCTTGTTAGTAGGTCTACTTCATGACGGTTCCTCTTTCTTTGCCATCATAGGAAAATACACAACACATTGACCTTGCATTTAAAACAGGACCATGGGGCTATGACAGTTCAGGACTCTGGTTATCAACGTGGTTTAGTGAATTGCTCCTGGTTTGTTTACAGCTTGATGATAAAAGCATTGCCACCAAGTGTTTATTTATTTGTGTTTATTATTTGGCTTTTCCACTCCTTATCATTCCATCATTTCTTTTCCAGCCTTCTGGCCCTAGCATTGGAATGCAATACCTCTATT
>VMDR010021795.1:0-16621 GCA_007922815.1 Macrotus californicus
AAGTGGGCTTTAATCAAAGGCAACATCCAATATTCTGATAGATTCTGTAAATACTTTGAGATTTTCTTTCTGGAAATTGTAGTTTCAGGTTTATATTGGACATGTAGGAAGCACAGCTTGAAATAGGTAGCTGTTAACAATGAGCACAAATAACATGAAACAACTGACATCTGAGTCCTGATTAATCATCATTTCAACTGGCAAAGAAAACCGACAGCCAAATTCACACACAGCCACACAGCATGTTCTTGGACACCTGGCCTGCTATGCAATCAATACTTTTGATATAGCCCAGAGCTATCGATAATGTTTTCTGTGTCTTTTCAAATCCTGGTGCCTCTTCCTTAACTACAAATAGAACAGCTAGAAAGTCTGGTGCTTAGCATGCAATATAATGCAAATTTAAGACCCAAATCTTTCTTGCATTTTGCATTTGGTAAAGACTTTTAAAAAATATTTTTGGAAATGAGTAAAATTTGGGGAATAGAAGTGAGTGGATGGGTGGCAGGGGGTAGATGAAGGCTGTTAGAGCATTTATTTCTTCTTCCCTCAGGACCAGGAGACTCTGGCCTATAATGACTCATTTGGACAGGCAGACATTGCTTGTTTACTCAGCCTGAACGAGATGGCACTGAGCCAGTACCGTCAATACTTCTATACTGAGTACCTGGCTTCCTTTGGGTTTATGTACCACTGTGGCAGACTGGTGACAAGTCTGTGCACAGGCTTGGCTTGATTATGGAGTTTCTGGGTAGCGCTGGAAGGGCCATCTCATCTTGATGCCACAGTTTCTCATCTTCATGTTAGGTTTATCAAGACCTGAACCCCTCAGGGAGGCTGAGAATGAGAGGACCTGAAAAATGCCCGGAGACATTGTCTGGCAACTAGGAACCACAGTGAAAGAATCTGAAATTGGTGAGCCTCTGTTTATCCAAGGGGAACAAGTAATGAGAAGCTGCTTAAGAAAACAGCTCTTGTCTTATGACTGATAGCATCCTGTGGCTTCATGTCTACCTCTCCAGGATATCTGAGACCAGTTTACAAGCAAGGCATGCCGTGCAAGAGAGTGAACTAGGCATACAATAATGGCAATATGGCAATGATTCTCTATACTGGGAAGGGGAACTGTGAGCTGTAGCATTGTTGGGAAGGTGGTGAGTTAGAATAAAACTGCAAATGTTGCCATCATTTTAAAGATAGTTTCTGTGTGTGTGTGTGTGTGTGTGTGTGTGTGTGTGTGTGTGTTTAAGGAGACTATGACCTACTCTTGGAAAAGGAGGCATGTTCAGTGAGCTGAAACATGAGAATGGAACACTAATAAGGAAGTAAGCACACTCTCAATTGTATCGCCTATTGAATAGGCGATAGCCTATATTGAATCATAGAGCAAAAGTGCTGAACTGCTTTTATTATGGTGAGCTGTTCCTTTTAAAATTAGTTTCCTTGGATTATAAGAGTAAAAATGCTTCATGTAAAAAAGTAATCACCACAGAAGTCAGCAGATTATAAATCTCCCTTCTTTTCCCTTCCTCACCCACCCTAACCTGATTTCTAGAGAATAAAGTTTATAGTTTGGTTTATGCATTTTAAACCATGTATTTATTCTGTTGTAAAACCAGTTACCAGTGTACTGGATATTATATATATACAAAATCCTTTGATACTCACTACAGCCTTTTATGATTGATTAAAAAGTAGGGGCAAAATCAAGATTTAGAAGCAAGTCTTTCACTTTAAGTACCATGTCTGTCCTCTCGTAACTTCCTGTTGACCCTTTCCTGTATGACTATGAATCTGAAGTTTGAAGCACAGAAAGACACCCAGGTAGGGAGAACAGGAGAGAGGAACCAAAGCAATGTGGTAAATACAAGAATTCACCTAATTGCTATTAGCAGGAACTTTCCCTTTAGCATAAAACTTAAAACTGGAGTTGGGGATATTCAGAGAGTTGTCAGCTGGATGTTTTCTGTCTCATTTGCCTAAAAACTGGGCATCGAAAACATTCCTGACTTGCTTTACTGGCCATATGGTTTCTCTGAGAAAGCATAAAGAAATCAGGGGAACTCCTACACTGGACATCGTTTTAAAAATAAGAATCATTTTGGGATGGGGAAGTAATGTAAAATTTTGGGAAAAAGTTACCCAATTAGATTATCAGTAGGAGTGGAGGAAGAAAAAACAAGGTCTAGTTATATATGCTTTAGAAAAAATGTTTTAAATGTGGAGTTTTGCTTCTCATGGATTGAACCTCTAGAAAGGAATATAGTTTAGGAGAGATAGAAAGACTTAAAAAATAATTCAAACAATATAAAGTAGCCTCAACAAGACAGAAAATACGAGGTCTCCAAAGAACCCATTGGGTTGCAAGCCTGCACTGGGGAATTAATTTGAGTATTAAAGGAGCTAGTGACAAGGGTTGGGTGCTGTTGGTGTGTTGGATCCTTGGGATTCCTAGGGACAACATAAAAGATTGTCATGGACCTGTGAGAACTAGGAAGGCTGAAGGACAGAATGTGAAGAAGGAGCAAAGTGGTGTTTCTTGTTATTGTTCTGTGGTAGCAATCCCTGGGTTGGGGACATTGGTTCCAGGTGAGTAAAAGAAAGACCCTGTCTTGTCCCTCTTGCTTCCTCAGTCTCCTCAGTGAGAATGTTTCCTATACTGGAGATGATCATATGATAATATAAAAAAGATATCTCACATCAAAGTGGGAGAGAAGAGCAAAAGAAAGCTCATAATCTTAACTGAGTTTGCTTCCAGTTCAGAGTTCTGGAAGAAATCACAGATTAAATTATTAATCACTAGCCATAATCTTTGAGAAATCAATAAAGGGAGGACAGTCAGAGGGTACAAAGGGAGGGGTAAGGGCAAATGCAGGAACCATAAATTAAGAACAAATATAAATTAATAAGCATGATATATGTATTTTTGGTAACTTTCCAGAACAGAGTTTTCCAATAGAGAGCATGCAAGCACTTAGCCATGAATAAGGCAATTACCAAGAATCAGCACAGATTCACCAAGAGTCAATTCCACTAGAATCTTTTCAATATTAGTTGAGCCATTCAGGGGAGAGCTGTGGCCATGGAGGACCATGACTCCAACCAGGGCTGACATTGCTTGGACTCTTGTGGAAAAGGGGAAGTGATAGGAATTAGATGCCAAAGTTAAATATTCTAAAAGAGAACAATTTGGAAGAAAGTTTATATGAGGTGGTCAAGTAAGATTAAATTTATATCAATGACTTTGGAAAAAACTACAAATATGCCACAAGATCTTTACATTTTAGAGGTGGGAGGAGCCATAAAGATAATATAAGCTATTTGCTTATAGGTGAGAAAATTGAAGCTCACAGGGACTTTCTGAAATGTACACAGCCAATAAGTGGAAAAGCAAAAATTAAGGCCCAGTCTCTTGATCTTTCCAAAGGACTTGTCTTCCTTGCTGGCAATAAGGTGATATTTCATAGGCAGAGATGTACGTTTCTGGGTTTAAATTAAAATGTAGGTGGTAAAGACAGGATTCGATCCCAGGCATTTTGATGCTATGCTCAACTTCCCACGCTAATTCAATCCATTCTGCAATCCAAGCTCTTAGACTCTGCATTACTCCATGCCTCTCACTACAGTGTAGCAGTGCTTTTCAAGTTACACTTTTGTCTTTTTAAAAAAATTTCTGAAGGCATGAACTCCTTGATTTGAGGGCCATAAGCAATCATTCCTTGTTATTAAATATATTTCATTTCTCAGTCTATGCTTTGTGGTGGCTTCATAACCATTTGTTTACTGACTGACCAGCTACAGGGGTAACAAGAGTTGCCTAAGAATTCAGGGGAAACTTCAACTGGAAGGTTGAAAGCTCCAAGCTATACATATCGTGGTCAGGCTTGGCTTTATGATTTAAGTGAGAAATACAATGACTTTATGTCAGAACCTGTTATGTCCTAGGGCCTGAAAGACTGCATGCAGGCTTAGCGGAAGCCCTTTCCATCTGTAGCCTGTATTAGAGTTTTATATTCGATGTTCAAACACCTTGGACTTTTCATTTTCTGGATGGTTTGAATTCATTCAGGACTAGGTATTGCAATGTTTTCATTGCAACCTATCAAGTCACTAGTATATTTGCTTTTTTTGGGTGGTGGGGTCGGGGGCAGTGCTCAAGGAGAAATGGCTTGGATGCTGGTCTTAGCTAGCTCAGGTAACTCAGGTTTTCCTTAGATTTTCGATACTGTGACCTAAAATTAGTAATTTTGTCTTTTTCTCGGTTTTATAGTTGTAAGTTGGAGTTATTTAGGATGGCCTTCACCTGCAAAGTTGTTTAACACACCAGTGTTACCTTTGTTGAACATCTGCCACCGTTTTCCCATTATTTGCCCCTCTAAATGAACTCGTCTGTAGTTTCTTCAGTTTCCTCTGTTTTCAAATCTTTTTGCTTTTTTACATTTCTCCTTCTGTTTAGAATGACCTTTACCACCTGTCTGCTCAGCTAATCCACTCAGAGGCCCCTTTTCTGAGAAACCTTTCTTGACATCTTGTTTCTGGCTGAATTCTGTGCCCATTCTTTGAGACCCTCCCACTCCTTCCCTCATCACAATAATCGAAGTATATGGTAATTTCTAGATTATTCGCTGATTCCTCTACTGGAATGAAAACCCTTAAGGATTGGGAATGTGCATGTTTAATCCCTGTTTCCTTAATGTCTTGCAGAGTATAGAGGGGCTACATAATGTTTTTTAAATGAATGAGTTGATAGATGAAGATAGTTTCCTGCTCATCTATATAATCTTTTCTAATTACAAGGATAGGTTTCTCTGGGGAAAATTATACCTGACCACCAGCAAGCAATGTAAAGCTACTCTCATACACTACTGATAAAGAATTTTCTATGCAATATGTATCCCCCATTAATTATAGCCAATTTTCACCAAAATAAGTTGACATGTAAGACAACTATTTGGCTTAGAACTTGAGGAGTCTGACAAAAAGGTTTTCATACCATTAAAATCAATTTCTCTAAATGATCTCTACCTCTATCTCTATCTAGGAATATACAAAAGGGAGTCAATATTATACTAACTGAATCTGGCCATTGAACAAATTCCCTATGGGCCAGAAAACTGCCATTTTGTTCTAAGGAAAACAAGCTAAAGGCTTCATTCATGAAGCCTTAATCCTCAAACCATGTAAACTTAAAGTAGGAGTCATATAAACTTATACCTAAGGCAGACTTGAACGAAAAAATTATACTAAGATCAGCTGTAAGGTAAGGCTTTTCTGGAGACAAATGCATCATGTACGAGACACATAGCAGCCAAATGCTCAGAGCTCCTATCAGTTTCCTACTTTACTCTTTCTTGGCCATGTCTAAAACTTTGTCTTTCCCATAATCAATAGCTGATTGTGGAGTGGTGCTATTGTAGGTATCCAACCCCCCCCTAATTCACTGTTGAGAATTTTGGGTGAAAGGCCAATTGATTTGGGAGTTTCATTTTTTCCTGACATTTTTTTAGCAGGTCCCGGGGACTCAGATGTCATGCTTCATTTCAATGATGATCTGAGCGTGGGAGCAAAAGAATGTGAGCTATGGGAAAGAACTCAGGTGGTCTGGTATTCTTTGATGTCATAAGAAAAGGGAATATGGATTAAAAATTTCAGAGTCGTCTCTGAGCATCACAGTCAGTCCTGTGGTCACTCTTCCCATTCACGACATCCATGATGTTCCCATTTCAAACATGAGCTTTGTGCCTCGTGTGGTGACACAATGGCAATTTTTTTCAATAGAAGACAAAAAGGAGTATGAGAGTTTAGAATCGAGTAGAAATAAGCTTCCCATTAAAGTGATTGTCCATCATGAGGATTCTTTTCAGAACTTTCATTGTTTCGGACTTCTGAGGCTGTGCTAGTACTGTAAGGGAAGTTAACAGTCACTGATTTCTATGTGGACCTGTGCTTAGCTATAAAAATTCCAGATAGTAAAGAGGCATCAAGTGCTTACTTTCCAAAAGTGCAATCTCCAGAGCTAAACTATATGCAATTGAAAAATAACCCATGGCTGCTGTCCTGGGAATCAGCAGACTCAATGATCACTTCCATGGGTTTGCTTTGCACTCAGTGCTATTCACATAACTCTCTGGGGCTGGTTTCTAAGAATAAGCCTGACCCTTCAGTTGTTTTTGTCACATATGCAATGCTGAATGCTTTGTTTCATTCTTTTAACTTTTAAAAATTAAATGCTTATATATAAACCTGGAAGAGAACCATTGAGTGCTGCACTTTGAACCATCTGCCCCCTGATAACCTGGGTTATTACATAAAGCAAGCTCCAAAAGTTGTGATGGAAAGAGCCCACAGTGACCCTCCTATTCAGATTGGTCAAGCTGCACTTTTAGCTCCACAACACCCCAGATTGGCTTGTATTTTAAATGGGAACTGGAGGTGGTATATAGTTGAGAAACTGTCTGAGGAATTCAAGCTGTTCACATCACATGAGTTATCTGCCTATAAAGGATGCCAATCTTATTGTTACTGCGAAAAGGATTAGTCACTTTTGGGTGGGGGGACCACACTACCTGCAGTGCATCTGGAAATGTTTTGCATGACAGGAACTGACTGGAGCCCATGTCTGAAGGCCAGAAATTAATCTGAATTTAGGCACTCATATAATACAGTGCAGTTTATGCCAGTTTACTCAGTATAGTCTGCAAAAGTCAATGATTCTTATATGGCACAGGCCCCCAAGAATTCCAGTCAAAGATTCATATTGCCATTCCCATTCCACAGCATGGCTCGGTCCTGAAGATTTTGCCTGGATATTCCAGACAGAGGACTCCTTAATCATGGCAGAAACTTTCCAGAAGAGCTCATAGTAACCCTGATTTCTATCCCAGTCTCTCCTGAAATCCTTGCAGTTGATACCTGTGGTTTGGAGCCCAGATACTTAGACACTCCTGGGTGTCTTTATTTGTGACTAAGGACTTTATGAATAGCAAGGTTACCCATTTTGTCATTCTCATGGGTCAGTGCTGAGGCTGAAATGATGTGTAGACCACACAGGATTCCTTGAGTCACATTTTTTTTCAGGAGACAAGCATTATAACACATGTCAGGTTGCTCATAGTGACAGTGCCACTCCACATTTGACAAGTGTCTGTCTTGCTCCCTTACTAACAAGGCACTACCTAGGGAATCACTTTGTTTCCACTGAGACTTAGCAGGTACTTTCAAGAGGAACAGGAAGGTATTTTGCCCAGTAAATTAGTCTGCATCTGCTCTTTGCTCCCTTTTTACCCCATGAAATAATTTTCAAGAGAAATCATGGAGCTGACTTGGTTTGCGTTCCGGTCCCTAACAATCGGTCCAGAGTGCATTGTGTTTGCCAGCAACACCTGCAAAAGCATGACTCCCAGGGTGGCTTGACAACAACAGACCTGTGGACACATGTCCTTTAGTGCCTTGGATACTGATTTTTGACAGAGTTGAACGAATCCATATTTTTCTGTGGCCCTTGAAGTCACTAGTATCACAATAATATGTCAAATAAAGCCTTATAAATGAAATAAGCTTTCCTGTTCTTGTTCATTGTTAACCAAAGGCTAAAAGCTGTTGGGTATGCCTGGGGGGGAGTTGAGGACAATAGGCTAATTTTTTTAAAAAGATGATTACTTCTGAGGTTCTGTGGCAATAATTAGGGCAGAGGGATATATACCATATTGTTTGTAGCAAACAGAACTCTGTTATTCCTGGTTTTTCTGTTGAGAGTTCATTAGTTCAACAGAGTTGTTCGGCACAAAAGCAGATGATAGTTCAGGGCACAGGGTTGGAATCAAACAGGTCAGCTCCTTTTCTCTCTAGCTGCGTGAATTAAGGGAAGTTATTTTAATTCCTTACGCTTCAGGTTTTTTCATCTGTAAAAAGGGAATATTAGTCATTTCTGACTTATGATGTTATAAATAAGGATTAAATGAAAACACATGTGAAGCACTTAACTCATTGGCTGGCACACAGTAAATGCTCATAAAGTGATAAAGTGATAAAGATGATGAATAATATTTAATTGAGCTATCATTAATTCAACAAACTTTGATTAATGGCTTCTCTAAAATCTAGGTTTTTTTCTAAGATGAGTAATGTACCCCTCCTACTATCTTCCAGGAAGTTATAGTCTGGTAGGCGACAAAGAAATCTAATGAGGGTAAAAATTTTGAGATTTATGTATACACAGTTATACAAAAACACAAGTGAAGGAGCAACTAATTACACTTAGGTGAGTCACGGCAGGCTTCCATGTAGAGGTGATGCTTAGACTTGATCTTGAAGGGTAAGTGAAAGTTTGCCAGGCAGAGAAAGGGGAAAAAAGTTTTTAGGTAGAAAGAAGACCACAGAGACAGAAATGGAAAAAGCACATTTGCTTTTGTAGTATCAGATAGTTCAATATTATCTGAATACCCAGTGTCTTGTAGGGATCAGTAGGGTAAGGAAGAACAGAGGGAATGTGGCTAGACTGCCCAGTATTTTATATGCTATGCTAAAGAACTTGAATTTTATCCTTAAGAGATAAAATGACATTAAAAGTTTTTAATTCAGGGGATGGCATGACCAAAGTTATATTTTAAAAAGATGACAGTGGATGACATCCAACTTGAAAGGAAAGGGTTAGGGAAGGGTAATCGCATGGACAAAACATTCATTCTGAATTAAGCTGTGAGTTCTTGAAGGCCAGGGATCATGTAACCTGAAAAACAATGAATAGATTAATAATAGAAAGGTCAAGATTAGAGGTGTAAAGAAAAATTTGAGTCCACTTAAAACCATTTATTTGATTGATAGTAATTACTCAAGTACTTAATTTGTTTTCCTATTTGCGTCACCTTGAATTCTCGGAAACAAGCAGGTCATAGATAATATTGGTTGTTGGGGACTATAGAAAAGCTAAAGATCTTTTAAATTTCTGGAAGCATCTAAGAAAAGATAACATAAAGACTTTCTTTAATTGTAGAAATAAAAACTGAGCATCTGTTAAGTAGCCATTGATAACAGTTGAAATTCACTGGATGGCACCAACCTCCATTTACTGTTGAATTTCTTTAAATCTTGTGTATATGATGTTACTTAAAACTACTATGTAATCCTAGGTAATATGTGCTTAATGCATATATAGACCTTTTTACATAAAAATTCTGAACAAATTGTAGATTATGTGTGCAATCACATCTGTTTTCCACATTGGGAGAACTTAATTGCCTAATTTGCATTCTAGGAGGCCACACTGTGACCTAATGGTACCTGAATTGGAGGCCCTGTGCCTGGGCGGACCAGCCTGTCCCTGGGATGCCGTGTACTTTTAACCCTACTAACTGATGGCAAATGTCTCCAGATGCTTTGCCATTCTGACCACTTGGCAAGGAAATCTGGTCTATATTTGGAATATAATTTTTGAAAGTGTTGCTTCTATTGTATTCTCCCCCGTGGCAAGAATCAGGACTTTGTCACTAGTAACAGAGGGATTTTCATAATCTACCAGGTGGTGATGTCAAAAATAGAGCCACTGCAATTTAGTGTTCGAAGTCCCACTGATACACCACCTGGAGTAGCAACGCTTATTTAGAGTTTAACTGCAGGTGTTTTTGAAACACTATTCTTAAATTTTCGAAGTCCACTAATTGGAAAAATGTTCTGTAAATTTTCAACTGCATTTTCAACTGCATTTTTCACAGACCAGTAAAAGCACTTCTACTTCATTTAATCAGTGGACTTTGTTATCAGCTCCTAAGTGTTGGCTCTTTCCATATGGAAGTACTGAACCTTGTACATATTGATCTATTAAAAAGGCATATATTTAATGGTAATTTTGAAAGAGAACTTTGTGTTATTAAAGCAAAATCATATCTTAGGAGTCCTGTTTCAATTAGTTTGCTGATTAATCTATAATGGTAATCTAAGACATTTGCTGATAGTTCACAAATGTCTGTATACCTTGTGTCTCATTCCATGACCTCTGATCATAGACATGTGGTGCAATAGAAGCTGATTCTCAGCCCTGGGCCATTCTATTGCATTGTGGAGCGCGGTCCTAATGGTAAAGTGTTAATTTTCCCAGGACTAGTTTCCTAATAAACACATGACAGAAGGGAAATTAATTAAGAAATAAATTAACAAAGGAAAGGAAAAAATAGTGCTCCTTAGGAAATTACCTCTGGTGAAAACTTTCTACAATGAAACAATGTTATTAAAAGGATTTTTAAATTGCTGTTGCTATTGCCTCTCTCCCTGTGATGAAGTCCTTGAACAGCTTTGCCTTTTTTGGAGGAGAGGAAGCAGGTGCAATGGAAGGAGCGTTCAAAACCATCAGCTTTGTGAGAATGCCTTAGAATGAAAAGTCTGGGAAGGAAATACATAAGAAGATTCTGGCTGAGATAACTCTGGAGTCTGTTTTTTCTGAAGCTTAGATTATGTGAGGGGGTGATCAGCACAACAGAGTGGGAGGCAAGCTATCTGGATTTTAATGTGGATTCCACTACTCATAAAGTGGTAGAAATTTAAACTTGATATTAAGCCTTTATAAGCCTCAATTGCTCTTGGAACTGTTCCTCTTGGACTGGGGATGTTAAAGCTAAAAAAAAGCTCACAGATGATATTTAGTAAAATCTAAAATGTTGCACACTCATTATTGTAAAACACCATTTTTACTCTTTTTTTGTGATTTCTCATTTAACCCCCACAATAACCCAGCAAGAGAGGTACTACTACTCTTTTGTCTCGGGCATGAGAGGAACAGCAATGAGGGGTTCAAGAAATCCTAGTAATATCACTGAGCTGAAAGTTTTTCAAGTCACACTAAAAGTGTAGAACTGCAACGTACCCATGCTACGATTATTATACTTACAATATTTAACTCACTAAATGCAACTATCCTTTTGACATTTCTAGTGATAGAGACATTAAAGATAGATTAGTAAGTGGACTGGTAATGCTGTCACTCTGCTTTTCTTAAGGATGTTTCCTTCTCTTTTGTGTTAGCTGCAAGCACAGGATCTGGCATCGCCCACCCTGTGTATACTTTACGTGGAGAGACTGCACACAGCTAGATTAGAGCATGGACCGAGTGCTAACCTTATCTGCAATGGCCTTGGGTGCCCAGTTGTTTTGAGTCTCGGGTGGCCTTCTTTGGATAGTCAGTCTAAAGGCCAAAGGAGTGGAAGCCCTGGAGCTGCTCTCAAACCGAGGCACCTTCTGTGGCACACGTGAGGCAGTGGAGGCGGAGAGGTGGGAGAACTTTCGTCCTACATGCCTGCTTCACCACGCCATCTGTGTTTTGTATCAAAACCAGTTTTCCCACGTAGGCAAATGCTGATTTTCATTTGTGAACACCCAGTGATCTAGAATGAGCAGATCATGGTTGTGACCTCCAATCCAAGATTCATTTAGGGATTTTCAGCCTTGTGGACGTGTTTCAGGTTATCATTCTGTTCACTCAGAGCATTCAAAAAGCACTCACTCTCAGCGTGGACAAGAATTGTTTTCGGTGCCCTCTGTGCAAAGGCAAAAAGATGTGGGTCCTAAACTGAAGAAGCTCACAGTTTGGCAGGAGAATATACATATGCAAATGAGCAGTGTTATTTAATAAGATAGTGATGGAGGTGTGTGTTTATGTGGTGGGAGCTTGGGACAGATTTCCCAAAAGGGATGGGGTTTGAGCTGTGAACTGAAGGAGAGAAGGGTTTGGCAAGGCCTGCAAAAGCTAAAGAGCTGTATGCTCCACGTGGAGGAAGCACTGTGTCCTCTCTTTAATGAGAGAGTATGCAGATACTACCTAGTAGACTATGAAAAAGCAACTTTCCAGGAAGCCTTCCAAGGCAGATTTCCTGTTTATACAGGTCTAAAAGTCTTGTTCCTGTTCAACTCAATTCTTTTCTGCCCATTTTGGTATTCTTTCTGGTCTCCTAGTACCTAGGTTGTCAAGTGATACTCAGATCCTACACGTGTGCCTGTTTTATGTATGGATCTGATATATTTTGTAAGTTCTTTATACATGTCTCAGGGGCTCATAAGATGTCCACTATTTAAAAATTGTATTTTACATTCTCTCTTCCTCATGTTACCCAGAATCTACACAATAATGGTCTTGCAGCACCTAAAATGTCTATGCTTAATAAATGCTTATTTTCTGATGGAAAAATGATTTTATGAGTGTCCTAGTTATAAGATGTAAGTAATTAAAAAGCTCGATTCACCAAGTTCATAAAATTACTGCCATAATCAAGTGAAATGACAATTGACTAGACTTCTTCAAGTGACCCTGATGGAAAAGAGCCTATTATTTATTTGTTTCAGGTTTTAGATACTTCACTCATATCCTAGTAGTGGAATATTTTGCTTGAGCAACATATAATTTTAAAATTAAGAAATGCCTTTAAATTCCATATACAGGTGCTCCCTAACTTACAATGATTTGACTTACAGTTTTTTACTTTATGAGTAAGAAAGTGGTACACATTCAGTAGGAAATAAACCTTAAATTTTTATCTTTTCCACAGCTAGCCAGATGCAGTACTATACTCTCCCATGATGTTGGACAGCAGGAGCAAGATGACTTTGCCCAACAGTAGGCTAATGTAAGTGTTCTGAGCACATCTACGGTGGGCTCCACAAAGCTATGGTGTTTGGTAGGTGAGGTGTCTTCAGTGCACTTTTTATTTAGAATATTTTCAACTTACAATTATCAAGATGTAACCCCACTATAAGTCAAAGAGCATCTGTAGTTGAGATACTAATATGTTGCTTCGATTTCCTCAATTATAGGCCAACTATTGTTTGAATCACTCCAGTGACAGAGGAATCACTTTCTACACCCTCTTCCTCCCAGGTGATTTTATTTCATTTCTAAGAACTATTCCTTATATTGGTCCTAACTGTGCCTTGCTCTCAGTCAGTTTGCCAGTGGAAATGGCAGATAATTTTATAATTTGGCAATGTATGGAAATATTTTTGGATGTCACAACTTGGAGTGCAGTAGCATCTACTCTAGCAGAGGGAGGTCAGTGATGTATCTAAATATCCCACAATGCACAGGGCAGCTCCACACAACAAAGAATTACCTATCCCAATAGTGTCAAGGTTGAGAAACTCTGCTCTGTATTTAATTTATCTATAAAAATATTAATATTTTCTGTTCAGCAGTCTATCTGATACTTGAAAACAGTGAATTATATTGAAAGCTTTATACCTCCAAGTCCTTCAACAGTTTTTCTAATTTGCCTATAGTAACAGCAATTCATGTGTGACTCTTCCTAAAAGCATTTGAATTTAAAGGAGGAATGAATAATTGAGGAAGGGCAATGCTTAATATAAATTGACTAGTGGTGGTCCACTTTTCACACTGTGGCACTGGGTGGAAGAGGAATAATAGAGAGGGGTCTTTATGTGTTGTTCTCCTTACCTCATCTAGACAAAATCTGACACTTACTCCAAGGGAGTTAATTTAAGGGGTTATTCTTCTCAAAGGCATGGTGTGAGCAATGCATGACATATCCAAATCTACGTCATGATAAACAATGTTATAATGGCCTTCTCCCATGGATAGAGAGTTTCTGGGATATGAATATTACCAAAAATTCTATAAAAAGTTCTGATTATGCTGCGGATGTGAAGAGGTAGTAAGATCCTTTCAGGGCTCTCCCTGTCCTATCTATGAGCTCAGCTTTTAGATGCCATCTAACCCAAATCCCCATTTGTTGCTGAGGTTACTTTAACACTAAGGGGCACAACAACAACTAGGTCAATTTATGCCTGTCATGTTCCAGCTGAAATTTGCTCCAGCTAGGCAAGAGAGACTGACAGAGTGATACACCCTCTGAAAAGAGTGAGGGACATTTTTGGAACATTTCAAAGGACATTTTAGACTGAACAACTTAGGAGCTCTAACTATAGTCTATCTGAAAAAGCACAAACATAAACCCTGCTGCAAAATAAGTACCACAGAGACAACTGCTTAGCAAAATGCAACTGGCCTGATTCTCTTCTTGAATAAATACCATTTTCCCTGAAGTGGATGGGTTGCAGGCTTATAGAGAATTGAAGAACAGTGTTAAAAATGCTTTGAAAAGAAACATATTCACTAAGGGGGTGGGTAGACCCCATATTTGCTTTACTAGCAAATATATTTGCTAATAAAGAAGGATTATGATGTTAACTTTCATTGATTACCAAGTTCAGAAATCAATACTGTTGCTTTATAAAAGGGACGACCACAGAATGGTTTGTCTTACTTACTAAGTGTTGGGAAAATAATTATCCAGGGCTACATCAGTGGTGATATAGCTTAACCCAGCAAATCATTAAGAATTTCTTCTTTCATGTAGTTTTTATCTGCAAACATTGCCTATTGTAGGAACTCACACAGTGGGGCCTATCTTCTCTACTGACTTCCAGGAGAATTCTTCTCATTTAGTGGAAAGATAATGAAAAGAAGAGGAAGCTGGAAAGAAAGCACCTCCTGAAGCAATCTAGCCCAGATGGGGAGATTATACTATCTAACTGACCCAACCACAGAAGGGAAGATGCATGGGTGTTATCATTCTCTATGATTCTCTCTCTCTCAACAGACAATTTTGTGACTGAAAAGTCTATGACTTGGTTTGGGACTGGATGCTACAATTAGATAATAGGAATATTTTTTTCTTCTTTTCTTTTTTGAAGGAGGGAGAGAAACATCAGTGTGTGGTTGCTCTCGCGGGCGCCCCCTATTGGGGACCTGGCCTGCAACCCAGACATGTGCCCTGACTGGGAATCGAACCACCGACTCTTTGGTTCACAGGCCTGTGCTCAATCCACTGAGCTACACCAGCTGGGGCAGATAACAGGAATTTTTAAAACTGTGTGGTGGATTTGTACTAGTACATTTCTTCTACAGTTTCACCTTCTTTTTTACCCTCCTGCTCAGTTCAAGCAAAGACACTTTCCAGTAAATATTCAGGAAATTGAAAGTAGTTAAAAATGACCTTGGCCAGGTGTCTCAGTTGGTTGGAATGTCGTCCCGTGCACCAGAAGGTTGCGGGTTCAATCCCTGGTCAGGGCACATACCTGGGTTGCAGGTTCCACCCCCATTTGGGTGCATGTGAGAGGCAACCAATTGATATTTTTCTCTCACATTGATATTTCTTTGTCTCTCTCTCTGTCTCTGTCTTTCTCCCTTTCTCTCTCTCTAAAGTCAATAAACATATTCTCAAGTCAAGATTTTCAAAAAATACTTAAAAATGGATGTCAGTTTTGACTGATGGGCATGGAATTTTGTGGCTACAAGCTACATGCTGTCACCACAGTTACCTGACACCAGGGTGTATGATCAGAACCAGTTCAGGGGTAGAAGGAGCTGAGTGTGAGAGGTACCCCCCAAATCCTCTCTGCTAGAATGTTTCCCTCATTAGTGCACAAGAGTACCTTAAATTCATCATTAGAATTTGTTTTGGATTGCCATTGACTATATTTGAATTCTTATTAAAAGAAAGATATGTCTCAAGAGGATAGCACACTTAAATTATGAGCTGTATGTATGTCCCCTAAGACTTCTTTCATTCATGATGCCTAGCTGAAAGCAAGGCATTGTGGGGGAGAGTTCCTTGGAAAACCACCTGGAGGTCACTGCATAGACAAATTGCTCCACCTCCTAACTTACCTTGGCTGGGACAAGTGTACCATCTAATCAAGACTGAGCAGTCAGGACACCAGGGGGCCATGGAGGAGGGGGTAAAGCCCTCTCTGTCCCTTCCTCTTCAGCACACTTCCTTACTGCTGTCAAGGTCTCTGTCCTCTTGCCCATGGAAAACCTGCCACAACTTTCTGATTACCCTCCTCATGTCCAGCATCTCATTCACACTGTGGCCCAACTAGGCTTTCTCCAAGGAACCTTTCATTTTATCAGTCATCCTCAAAACCTTTCTAAATGTTATCACTTACCTTGTGAGCCACATGGACATATTCTGAATTGCAGTCATTGTTATTACATAGTAGTATTGTACCCACAGCCAGGTTTTAAGTTACTGGATATCAAGGCTGTATACTTTATTACTCTAGTGGTCTCTCTAACCCCTGAGACAGTGAGACCTTTCCACAGATTGACTTGCTGATGAAGTACATGGGGCACTCGCAATGACTTCATGGGACTGCTGGGCCATAGGGAGGGGACACCATGGAATTGGTTTTAGATGTGGCTCTTCCACTGACATTTCCCATAATTTTAATGATGTTTATTGAATCTATTGGCCTTTGGTGAGGCATTTCAATTGCTCTCATTTTATCTCCTCAACAACGTTTTAAGATAGAAGCTATTGTCCTTATTTTATAGGTAAGCTAGTACACGTTGGGGTTGGAATTCAAACCCAAGTCTTTCTGATGCCAATATCTATACCACTTTTTCAGCAGAGCATAATAACTTTTGTTTATTTATATCATAGAGAAAAAAACTGAATCAGCATTTGTGACTTTTTGGTGATATGAACCAGATAAATAAAATAATAAGCCAGGCCCTTTGACGATTAGGAGGTCGCTTCTTCCCTTGTGAATAGTATAGGATTATAATAGTCCACATTTTTTTCTCCTAAAACAATCTGACCCCTTTTGAGGAGTGTAT
>VMDR010021796.1:0-16608 GCA_007922815.1 Macrotus californicus
CATGCAAGACTACCGGAAACTCAGAAAGCCTAAAAATTATAAAAAGCAAGCTCTCTGAAAAACCTGTGATGCATTTTCAGGTTTCTCCAAGCATTACTCCAGTTCATAAGCTAATAAACTAAGTCTAATACAAAGGAAGAGAAACTAAATTTTCATTTGAGGGATAAATTTTAATTAAATACTGTCTGATTTAAAACATTTTACCATAAAATTAAGTTTATCTTTAATCCTACCTCAATTTATAAATACAAAATAAAATGTAGAAAGAAATCACTAATACTATTGATTATAAATAAGACAAATTCTTAAGGTTTCAACGAACTTCATTCTTAAGGAAGCTTGACAGTTGCAAAGATGATGGAGTACGATTCTTATTGCATTTTAGTAGCAGACCTCAACTTTAAAAGAATTTACTAAAAGCAAACAAATTCACTCAGGTAAAGAAACATCTGGTTCATTTGTCCCAAACCTAATAGATGGTTATTTTGCCAGGTGCACTGTTTACATGAACTAAGAGTATTGCGGACAACAATTCTTCAGTGCCCATGAGCGGGGTTCTGAATAACACGAGTGCCAATACAGTGGGGCCTCAGTTCCCATCGTTATTTTGTTCCAGAACACCTGATGAGTGCTGAACCCAACTCGTACAAGTTCAAGCAAGTGCAACAAGTGCTGAGCAAGTGCAGAGTGCTGAAACATTGTTTTCTCATCAAAGTGTGACAGGTACAGCATTTGACAAGTTCTGCAGCCAATGAGTACCGAGGTATGATGGTGCTTTCTGTTGAAAGATGTAAGTGGTTTTTAGCTCCCTCCAATTCAAACGATGCTCAATACACAAATTTTACTGTGTTTTTCATTATTAGCAAATTTTAAAAGCATATTTTTATTGTAAAAAATGTGCTTATAATATAGAAAAATCTATTTACCAATGATAAAAATAATACATGTTCCCCATAAAGCATAGAGCAAAATGTAAAGAAATTAAAAGTATCCCAAATTCTACCACATATAACCCACATACAACCTCATTTATCAACATTTTGTTGTCTTTCCTTAGTCTTACTTACTAACCACGTTTTCCTACGTATGAAAGAGAGATTTGTAAAGCATACAGTACTTACCAAAAGAACTAGAGAGAAGATAATGAAAAAGAATTAAATTGTACATGTTTCCCATGGGTGGTTTATAAATATTTCTAATTTTAAAAGCTCAATGCCTCCAGTCATTTGTCATCAATTTAAACAATATTAAATCATTAGTCAAAATTGTCCTCGTTGGTGTGGCTCAGTGGATTGAGTGCCAACGTGCAAACCAAAGGGTTGCTGGTTCAATTCCCAGTCAGGGCACACGCCTGGGTTGCAGGCCAGGTCCCCAGTAGGGGGTGCTTGAGAGGCAACCACACACTGATGTTTCTCTCCCTCTTCTCTCTCCCCTCCACTCTCTAAAAATAAATAAATAAAATCTTTTTAAAAATCATTAGTCAAAATCCTTAGCTATGAAAATTCCCTTTCTGTTGCTCAATTCAACCCTGCTTTGGTGAAGGGGGAGGGGACACTGTAACACTCTACATAGATTACCACAACCATTTGGATAACTCTGTAATTATTAGCAAGTGCTACAACAGATGGGAGCCAGTTACTATTTTATGTGATAAGCAAGAATGACAAGCAAGTTCATATACACTGTGGCTACGGAACATGGTTTAAAAGAAGATATGCTCATTCTGAGATAAGAGCAGATGAAGATGAGTATGTCTCAGAAACGCACAAGCCTGAGCTCACAGCCCAAGCTAAAGAATCCAACTGGCACCCCAAATGGATTCCCTGAGGTTGGGCCACAAACGAAATTAAGAACCCTGTCACCCTGTCTCCTGTGACAGAATAACACTCACTTTGTTCTCCAGGTGAGCACCCAGCATCTCTGCAGTTCAGAGAGTGTGAAGAGATGCTGCTGTGCCTCCTGCTGATGCTGAGAAGCGGCATCCAGGACTCCCTAACAGAGCAGCCCGGGGAAGGTCGACATCTGCTTCCACTCCCTGCAGAGCACAGCTCCCAGCTCCAGTGTAGAAAGTTGAGAATCCACCTGAAGACACTGGGGCTCATGCTACCCCAAAACTGCGTGAAGTCAGACAGTTACCTATGAGTTTTAACGTGCTGCCAATGTGTCCAACAGCCCCATTCTATGAGGCTTATTCAGTAGCAAAACCTTTCCTTCTACAAAGAGTTGTCCATCGGAGGCGAGTAAAACCAACCGTATTCAAAACCATCCACGCCTATGTTTTCCTGTCAGTCCAGAAACACAATGATGAAAAATTGCAAGACCTTTTATTCAGAAAGGACTTGGTCATGTGAACACACCTCGGGCGTGGTTAATAGAGCAAGCTCCTCAGCACATCCTGTGTTTGGGTGGGACTTCAGACCAATGGTTAACTCGGCACTGACCCCCTTTGAAACGCTCCATCACAGGCTGCACAGGCTTTAATACACACCAGGACAGTGCTCCCGGCTGGCTTCAGCATTCCTTCCAAACCTCCCCAGTCATGTCCTGAGCGGTCACATAAACAAATGACAAAAGAGGACTGCGTCCGGCCTCCTTGGTGAGCCTTTGCCGTCCTCCATAAAGTGGTCCATCAGGAAGAGTGTTCACCATGCACTGCGGGGCTTGATCCCTCCAAAGCCCAACATCACACAAACCTCAGCAATGAGAGGGATGTAAAGCCACTAGAAGAGGGAAGAACAGTTCCCACAGGTGTTATATGACAGGGAAACCCAATGTGCAGAGACACCAGAGTAACTACTAGAATTTAATGCCTCTTCTCAACTTTAGTCTCCAATGGCCAAATCTAAAATTATGCTGAGGTTACTGTTTTATATACCTATTTCTCCTAATCTTCACTTCTGGTTTAAATAGTTTTACTCATACTTGAATTTCCACGTGTTATACAAGTGTTGGAAAAAATACGACAACCTGTAGAGCAGCAGTCCCTACCCCACCCTTTTTGGCACGGGGAGCCGGCTCCGTGGAAGACAATGTCCCACAGCCCGGGCGCAGGGGTGGCTTCGGCAGGGTTCAGGCACACTGCACTCGAGCTCTGCTGCTGTGCGGCCTGGTTCCTCACAGGCCCGGACCAGCAGCGGTCCTCAGCCTGGAGGTTAAGGACCCCTGCTGTGGAGAATGTCACCAATTTTTCCAGGTGACAAACTGAACATGAGGGCCTCTGCTTCAGCCGGAAGCTGGGCCATATCCTATATCAAAAACTACTCTACATGATTTGTCCTCGGAATTCCACCAGTCACTCTGTGGTGGAGGCAGAACCCCAGTTTGCTCGGGAGCTCTCTGACGGCAGCCTCACTGAGAGCCTGCTCCTCTGCGCTCCAGTTTCCTAACTCTTCACTTCGGTCCAGGTCTGTGCCCTTCCTCTCAGAAGTCTGCTCCTAGTGCACCTGTAGTAGCAGCAATGTTAGCCTTAGCAACAAGAAGTATTCATTATTTTTTTAAGATTATTTATTTTTAGAGAGAGGGGAAGGGAGGGAGAAAGAGGGAGAGAGAAACATCAGTGTATGGTTGCCTCTCACGTGCCCCCACTGGGGACCTGGCCCGCAACCCAGGCATGTGCCCTGACTGGGAATCGAACCGGCGACCCTTTGGTTCACAGTCCGGCACTCAATCCACTGAGCCACACTAGCCAGGGCTATTATTTTTTAAATATTCAATGGAAACTAAAGTTCAATGTCAAACACTAAAAGAAAAAAATCAAATAAATGTATATTTTTCTGCAGATAAGAATACACAATATAAAGTCACAATGTATTATAAAAATCTGCTATAAAAAGCTAAGCTGAAAAATAAGTCAGAAAATTAAAATATATTTCAGCCAAGATATGTATATAAATATATACACATACACATACCATGAATGTTAAAAAACATACTATAAGTTAGGTATTAAGCAAATATTTATTATCCTTATATTATAAATGTTGGCCTTAAAAAACATAGCTTTTCTTTAAAAAGAGAGGAATTGATAGAATGAACAGGCATATCTTGCTTTAACAGAAGAAATCAAAAGTTTCTCTGCCCCAGAAAAGTTCTTTTTGAACTTTTTTTATTGTTACTCAAGCCCAGTTGTCCCCATTTTCCTCCCACCACTCTCCCTGACCCACCAACTCCCACCCCCACCCTCAACCCCACCACCCTTTGGCTCTGTCCTTGGTCCTTCATACATGTTCCTTGACGACCCTCGCCCTTCTTTCCCCCGTTTTCCCCCTCTCCTCCTCTGGTTACTGTCAGTTTTTTCTTTATCTGAACTATTTTTACAAGTTTCACTCAGAGAAAGATGTGTCAGGGTAATAGTACTCAGAAATAAGCACATAAAATGTTGTAAAATATCTTTCACAATTGGTTAGATCATAGTTGAAAGATACTGTAAGGACTTCGATTAGCTTTACATCGAAGCTCTCAGACAAGGGGAGATTAACAGCACGAAGACCAGTTTACACCTGCTTGGCCCTCAATTTATCAAGAAGCCAGTTCAGGTTCTGAAGTCAGCACTAAGTTAGACCCTCCTCGCGTAGCCAGTCACCGAGGGGATGTGTTCAAAGCAATCAGACACACACACAGAGAATGTATGGAAACACATCATTACAAGAGACACAGCAGAGAGGGGAGTCTTCCGATGAGACCAGGAGGGCCCCACACAAGGTCTAACCCCTGTCCTCAGGATTTTCTCCTTGGGGATACAGTAGTTTAAATACACACAGAAAACTCACTCACTTTAGAGAGCTGGAAGTTACAAACACTCCTGTAGCAATATCATGATGACCTGATGATTTAGGGGCACTTATCATGGGCTGGCACTGAACTATGCCCTTTTCGTTTATATTATTACGTTATGTATTTATAGAGTAGCCTATGAAATTTCCACTTCAGACATGCATGTTTCTCAAACTGTGATTTGTTCTTGAATGTTTCTGTATTATTTAGAATGTGAAAAGAAACATTTCTCTGTCAGAGATAATTGCTCTTTAGTCAAAAATCTAGTCTAAAACTTCTTATTTTAAAGAAACCAAATGACAAGGAACAGAGCAATGGGGAAATAGGGACAAGCAGAGCTGGATTCTGTAAGTGGGTTAAATCATTTTCATGGGTTATTAAGTCAGTAAGTTCATGAGTCAGCGAGTTAAGTAAGATTCATTCCTTCTCCAATTTATAACAATTGGCTGTTTGGGGCCTTCAAATAAGTTCTTTTTAACAAATCCCTGCACAAGGACCAAACAAAACCACTTGACACCACAGGCATGGAAATGTTTTAATTGTTTTCAAACTGGGACATTGGGCAGGATGACATAAAGTAAGGACAAAGGGAGCAATTGCGGGGTTCAGGTAGTGAAACTTGGAAAGGGTGTGAATGAGACCGCACACAAGCCCCCCATCAGGACCACCGACGGGTGATGACCTGTCAGAGTTCCTGCTCTTTCCCAACAGCACGTTTCCAAATTCCTCTGTCTGAGTCCTGAGAAAAATCAGCTATGAAACCTGAACTGCCATCAAATAACAAAGACATACGTAAAACAATTTTAGGTATTCAGTGGCATTAACACCAACATCCTATTTTAAAAAAAGATATTTCCTGACTCAGATTCTAAAGCAGAGTTCCTAAAAAATGATAATTCACTAACCAGACCTTATCAGATGCAGTGATTTAATTCAGCAGTCTCCGCCGTTCTCGGACCGATTCATGACAGGCATGACTTCATCGTCCCACGACACAACCACGAGAAGCAGGTAAGAGCATGTGACGCCCGTGCACCTCAGTCCCATTCTATTACTTGTCTGAGGAAAATTTAGACAGCGTTTCCCATTAAAAAGAGAAATATCATTATGCCTAAAACACTTCAGGAAGCAATAGTTTATAGAAATTGGAATGCCATTTACCGTCTTAAAATATCACCATATCTTAATAGATGACAAGACAGCTTTCAAAATAAACATTTACCCCAAATTACTCCATTTTAAAGTGTTAGACAAGACATACTAAAGTTTAAAATCACTTTGTTTGCTATCCAAGAAACAGGCAAGTTTCTGCAAATTACTAGAACCCAACTATCCACTGAGAACCCTAAATAAGTGTGACAGACGCCTCCCCACCTGCACGATGCTACGCTCCTCTCTGCCCGCCGGCAGACCCTGGTTAGAGCAGCAGCAGAGAGGGAGCAGAGGCCTCGCCCCAGCCCAAGGACCTGAGCCGGGACTGGCCTAAACTAGCCTAGTGACCTCACTGCCCTGATCAGTGACTGGTCCGGGGGGTCCATGCAAACGAGTCTGGCCAAGGAGAGTTCTGATTCTGGATGCAGCCGTCTGTGGGGTGGGGACTTGGGAAAGCACGTGCTCCTGATTTTGAAAGAGAGAGAGAACAAATACATTCTACGGGCATCTCTCTTCATCTCTTGGCCCCTTTCCCCACTTCCTGCCCGGAACAGAGAAATGGCGCCTCAGCTGCACGGCAGTATGACAAAAGTCCACACGTGAAGGAGGGGGTAGCAGGCAGACAGTGGGGGGGCTGGGTCCTGGCTGGCGCTGGGAGCAGTCGCCCAGCCTGGCACTGTCTGTCAACTTCAGATAAAGTTGGGAAAGAGACAAAACACATGACAGATTTGCAAGTTTCAAATGCTTAAAACCAAAAAACACTGTGAAGTGCTAAAGCATATAAAAAGCATAAGAAAACATATCTTATGCAAAGAGGGGTGTAAGAATTTACTTCAAATATAGTATCAAACTCCTGCTAAATGAACAATATACGGCAGGGAACGGGCAGACAAAATTCTCATGCAATTTGCTCTAAAACATAGAAAAATTACAATAAAAAGAATAATATGCACACGTCATGGACTAGAAGACACTGTACTGTAAACATGCCGGTTTTCCCCGAGTTGATCAACAGATTTAATAATCCCATCCAAAATCTTAAGAACATTTTTTTGTTTATCTGTGCGTGTGAGGTTTGACACATTGACCCTACAAACTTACACGGAAATACGAAAAGGTCAGTAATGTCAAGACAATCCCGTGTAAGATTTAGAGACTTCATTAACAAATGTAAACTGCTCACGAAACCACAGCAATTGAAAGTGTGGTAGCCGTGCGAGGTCAGATGACAGACGACACCCAATCCGTTTACTTGAGCGAAAGGAAAGAGCCGTCCACACAAACGGGCAGCGCACCCACGAAAGGGCGTTCACAGCGATGACGGCACCGTGGCGACTGCCAACCTGCAGAAAAGGTAAATCTGGGCCTCCATCCCACGGCACCCGTGAAAACCCACCGCAGATAGGTCGCTTTGTTTCCCGGCAGGGTGCTAACCATAAATGTGCTTTACAAAAAAATATTATGAAAAAAAGGGGGGGAAAGGGCTCTTGGAAAATGATATATTAGCGCACAAAACAGAAACTGGGAGGCTTAACTGAGAAAAATTTCCCTGTGTACAGACAAGAAGAAAAGGAGCTACACAACAGAAGAGGAGAGACAATTAGAAGATAAACCCAGGAGGTTTAACGGCCAGGAGAAAAGTTCAATCACTCATTCATTCCACAAACACTTATTACAGAGAGAACTTACCTGTAAAGGCAGCCATTCCAGGCACTTGAGATAAAACATGAACAAAAGAGACAAAAATCTCTCTCTTTTTGGAGCTTAGACTCTAGCAGAATTCCATAAAGTGAAGAGAAAGACAAGAGGCAAGACATTCCCAAAGAAGTGATATTGGACGTTGTCCCAGGAAAGAAAAACGGTTTCCAGATTAAAGTAGCCGTCCAAGACTCAGGCTAATGCCATACTGCCACATCAAGGCACAACCAAACAAGGTCTAGAAACAGCAAAGGTAAGGAGAAGTATCTGAAAGTATTCATGTCCTTGTATGTCATTTACAACATCCGGGGAATTAACTGGCTCTGTGCAGTGCCACCGATTTGGCTGGTTATTCCTCAGGGGCTTCACTCAGATACAGTCTGATCGTGTTTGAGAACAGGCGTCGCTTAAAGTCATTGTTGCTTGTTCTACGGTGCTACTTTACAACGTGCAATGAGGACTCTACCAGAGCGCATTAAAAACAGAGACTTGACAGAGTTAAGTGAATCCAAATGGCTTAACTCGATCAAGTTTGTAAAAGTAACTTCATTGTTCTTGCTCACGTTCCCTTTTTAAGATTGCATGTTAAATGTAGGTCAGACAAAGCATTGAGAGTAATTTCAACTTTGCTGCATGTGAAGGGCTGGTGGAAATTTTGCCAACCCTAAGATTCCACCCCATTTTCTGCGACTGTGTGAAAAAGACAAAGGGAAGAGAGTTTTAAATTAGCTAACCCTTGGCTTGTTCCCTAACTCAAACATTTCTTAATTTTGTGGCTGTGGCTAAGTTAACTCACTTCCATGAGCCTCTGTTCTTCACCCACAGAACAGAGAAAATATAACCGAACACCTGAGGGTCTGGGGAAGATGCGACAGCACGCAATGTGTAAAGCACATAGCAGCACTCAGTGAATTACGGCAATTAATATTGTGCATTAGCAAAATTTAAGATTTATACCAAGGCTATTAAAAATTCCAAAAAGAACAGAATACACACAAATATACATAAAACAAGTACAAACTGAACTGCTGAATATTACTATCTCCTAGAAAAAGTATATATCTTGATTTAATTTAATGGGCAAACTTTATTTAAAAGAAATATAACCATTAAGGAGAGCTTTCTGCTCCAAACCAAGATGCAGGAGACATCCTTCTCTCTGTTCCTCCTGCTCAGTGCAGCTGAAAACTCTGGACATTGTGTATGAAACACTCGATAAAAGACTGAAAGGTGGAGAGAAGAAGTCAGAGTGGCTGGGGACACTGGGACCCAAAGAATGATACGGCAGTGCATTCCCCAGGTTTTCTTTCGCCTCATCCCAGACTGGGTGCTGAAGAAGATGGCAATCTAGGACAACCAATAGGAGCAAACAAAAATATCTCCATGAAAAATGTGCTCCCTCTAACCTAAAGGACTAGGAAGAGCACAACTTAACAAGACAGAAAGCTTTCTAGATAATAACTGCTGTACTCTAGCCAAACACCACAGAAAAAGAGAAAACACAACCACAACCCTACTAGCAAAAGCCAAGTGGGCAAGCTGAACTGCCACCCTTGCCCAGCTCTACGGAGGTGCCGCTCCCCTATCCCACTGGACTGACCATTAGAGCAGATGAAGGGATCTCACTGATACACAGCAGCAAAAAGCTCCAACTTCCACCTTCCCTCCCACAAGTCACCATGAGAATGAGGGTCATCGCTTTAGGTAAAGGTACCTCCCTCCAATCAAGCCGGACACTGGCCCACCACAGACGGAGTGCCCACCAAGAACAGCAACCTAACGGCTGACTGCAGGGCGGACAGCACATGGCCAGGGAGGGCAGCACAGACGTGGGCCCTCTCAGGAGAGCTAGCCATGCACAGTAAGTGTGTGTCCGGCTCTAGGTGACCAACTTTTAAAAGAACTTTGAAAAACTACAGTTTTCTTGTCAAAGGAATGGCGTTTTCTTGTTCCTGGATAGAGTAAGAAAAGAGTCTTCTCTTTTCTCAAACCCACCTACTACTTGAATTCACCCACTCATTCAACAGATACGTATTATCCTAAACCCCAGGATACAAAAATGAGGGAGAGAGAAGGGAAGGAGGGAGCAGAGAAACCGGTCTGCAAAAGGAAGACCAAAGCAACACAGGGGACGCGGGAAGTCGGAGGTGTCCAGGGCGTCCAGGTGGAGATGTGAAGTGTGCAGAGCAAGCTGCCAGACGAGCATGGACGCTGGGAGACCATCCCACTGAGACCACCCTGAGGAAGAAAGCGCAGAGCAGGGCCTGGGCCCAGGAGGTGTCAGTCATGTCTGTCTTACCCATGGGGACAAAACTAAACTGACTGTCCCTTCCCAGAGATTTGCCCTGCAGGGTAAAGGTTTCTGGAAGGAAGGCCACCACAGCGGTCTGTCAGAGAGAGCCGGCACGGTGGAAATGCTGCGCAATGGTATCTCCAATCTTTGTGTACTTGTCGGGTTTCCATGCTTATTGCCAAAACAACTGTGATTACTTCCTAGTCACCCTAGCCCACAGTCACGTGGCTCGTTGCAATTCATTGCCTAATTGCAGCCATAAGATTTTTATCAAAACTCAAATGTGCTCACATGACCTTCTTTCCTCAATCCCTCCAGGGGATCTCCTTGCATTACACAGTGTGAAGACAACTCCTGAAACCGCTTTCTGGGCCCTGCGTGCGCTGGCTGTTACCTAACTCTCCGGGACCATCTGGAACACACTCCACGGCTTCCTCTGTCCCCGCCTCCCTGGCCTTCTCTAAATGACTCAGATACTCAAGTAGGGGCCTCAACTACTAAGTGTGGGGCTGTTCTCTCCCTCCAGGGCCTCTGCACTAGCCCTTCCCCTACCTGCATGCTCTTCCCTCCCTCTTCACCTGGTCAGTTGCAGATCACTATTTAAGCAGTGCATCTTCAAGGAAGTCTTCCTTGGCTCCCAGCAACAATGACAATAAAATGTCCCTGCCCTTCAAAACACCCCCCACAGTTAGAATCGTTGGTGTGACTATCGGTCTATCTCCCCTCTAGAGGGCAAGCTGCTGAGAGATGCCGCACATCGGCTCACCGCCATCTCCCAGCACTCGAGTTACTGCCAAGCAAACTTGGTAAGTGTGCATACTTGGTGCGCTGTTGGTAAGCAATGGCTCACGGAGCAGGTGAGTGGAAGGTTCATGATCACTGGCGAGTACATGTTCTGAAGTCAGAAACACCTGATGAAACTTCTTGTTGATGCTTATAAGAACAGTATTACTCTTTGACATTAAAGTGAATGCCACATTATATGATGATAATAAATAATGCTCTTTTGTTATTAAACCACCTCTGTTAATATTATTATTCTGCATTCAAGTCTTTAAGTCATACTGGCAGATCATGTTCTGCTTAGTTTTAATTGAACTTGAAGTTATTTGTTTGGGTTTTACTATAGAACTTCCAATAGTGCTATCACTAGCTTGATAACAATAAGTTGATAACAAAGAAAAGGAAAAGGAAAGCTATTATTTTTGCTCACCACCAAATAAAAATAGATTTACTATCTTCAAGGTCACTCAGAGCTGAATTTCACAAATGCAGTTTCCCCTTGGCAAGCACAGCTGAAGAAAGAAACACAAATCCAACCGCCATCCAGGCTGGTGCGCCTCCTGCTTTGCCAGCTGTGGCAGAATCTTTCAACTTGGTACTCAGCTGGCGCCCTGGCTGTGTAACTCGTCATCATCTCCTTCATTAATAAGGTGTTACTGACAAAGTCAGATCACATCATCTGTGCAGTTAATTACAAACTGGAAAATATTCAGGGTATACAAATTTTATTAGCATTGCTGACATCTGTCAACTATATTGGTTAATTACTCCTGAATTTGGATTGTAGCCCTCCAAACTATTTTGAATTTTAACATATTTGACATGAATGGTTTTCAAACTACCATTATCTCTGTTGAGTATTTTTTTGCCTTATTCCTGTTCTAAAATAGTCAGAAATAAGTGCTGTTAGCTCTCATGCCGACACAGTTCATTCTGCCCCAAATAAAATTGTTAATTGGCAGGACACTACCACACGATTACATTTTTTGGTCAATGCTCATTCAATACTCCTAGCATTGCTAGAGAGGACATAAAATATTCTAAACTACACGTTAAGGATAGAATCCTAAAACTTTACTTCAGGGTAGAAAAAAACATTTGACTTCTTATTTTTAGAGGTTAGATATGGATAGGTCGTTTGAGTTGCTTTGTAAGTAAACATGTTCTCCATCCCTGCTCTAATCTATAAGTCATTTGTGGTGTGTGAGGGCAGGCTTCTTGGAAGAAATTAGCTTTGCAGTGAAGGAGAAGGCCGACTGGGGTGAAAGAAAAGATCAAAAAAGGAAGAGGGGTTGCTGGAGGTGAGACAGGGTGAGCAGTACAAGTAAATTACAGAGAGCAAAGCCCAAGCAGTTCACTGAACACCCAGCTCACATTTTCACAGGTCGTCAGCAGCAATGAGACACAAAAAATTAAAGATAAAAGGTGGGAAAATATATTATGCTAAAAACACAAAATAAGTACACTAAACCCAAGAATTTACTTGTAATGTCTCCACGCCACTGTGACAAATTTCTGTACCTTTCAGGAAGACTGGCCTAGAGGACTTCAGCCCAGATTTGCACAGGCAGAGTGACATGCAATTTGAGCCTGCATTTGACATGCAGCTGACTTCACGCCCTCAGCCGCAGCACCACCCTAGTCCGAAAGCTGTGCTCTCCATGTAAAAGGACAGGACAGGCCCACTCTCAATGACAACAATGCTCTGACCTGTCGCTGAGGAACTGGTGGTTAATTTGCAATGACCCAGTCACCGTTCCATTTGTCAGCTTCACTCAAGGGACTAAACAGGGCTGTGGTATCAGCCATGGTGGGGATAAGCCAATTGCCTGAGTCAAATCTTAGGCTGTTACAGTAATGGATCCTCCTTCAGAAGAAAACGTGAATCCCCAGCATGAAGGCCTCCACCCTAGTGAAGGCACGGCTGTCTGAAAGCATGTGGTGCCCTGCCACCCCCTTCACTACGAGGGGAGCGCTCCTGTTCACAGTGGCCTAATCTTCATTGCATGTGTTCCTTTGCTTTTCCTGCAGGAAGCTCCCAAGAAGGGGCCATTGAGCGGAAGAGGATCTGGACAGTCTTGGACCACTAGCTTGAATCCCTCCTAACGTCCCCCCAAATGCCTGCTCTCTGGCCAGGTGTCAGCGGACCAGGTGAGTGTACATAGCAGTGGTCACCTGGCATGTGTGTGACAATGATGCCTACGGAAAAGGTTACTATTTGGGGCATCTAATATTTAGACATTTCTTAGCAAGTAAGTATTTGTGGAGAATTGGTCAGGCAAATCAAGCAAAAAGACCAATTTGAGTGGTTTACACTTTAAACCGAGATAATGGTTTTAAATTTCAGAGACGCAAAGACCCTGTTCATGGCTTGAAAGACTTAAAAGTTGGTAAGATGTTAATTTTCCCCAAATTGATCCATAAATTCAGTGTACTCCCAACCAAAATCCCGGCAGACCTTTTGGTTGGAATTGATGAGCTGGCTGTAAAAACCATATAGAATAGCCCCAACAGCTTTGAAAAAGGGGAACAAAGTTGGAGGACTGGTGCCACCTGACTCCAAGGACTATTATATCGCTGCCCTAGTCAAAACTGCGCGGTGCCGGTGTGGAGCGAGACAAAGCGGGTACTGCAGACACGGACCCATGCATTCATGGGCAAATGATTTCCAAGAATTGGAAATTTGCAACTGAATTGCCTGAATACCTACCACATGACTCCAACACTGCAGTCCTACATTTTACCCAAGAGAAAAATAAACGTAATAAATGTACGTCTAGATATACACAAACATTCACAGTGGCTTTATTTATAAGAGTCCAAACCTAGAAACGCTGCATACACGCATCACCATATGAATGCACAAACAAACTGTATACCCACACAAGGCAGCACTTACTTGGCAATGAAGATGAACAACTGATACACACAACAAACACTGATGAATCTCAAAGTAATTAGGGGAGACAAAAAGAAACCATGCTACGTGCCTTCCTTTCATGCAAAACTCGAGAAGATGCAACCAGTCTACAGTGACCAAAACCAGGCCCGTGACAGGTGACGGGAGCGTGGACAAACAACGTGGGGGGGGGGGAATTCCCTCGACTCGGCCCGAGGGAGGCGGCGAGAGGAGCAAATTCACGTTCACTGTCTTGATCGTGACGATGACGTCACGACACGTGTGTATCAAAACTAACCTGACTGCGCACTAAGTGTCTTCAGGTCATTGTGTGTCAGTCACACCTAAACAGAGCTGCAACTCTAAGAACAGTCCAGCACAGGTCAGTCTGGGGGTTAAGTTCACGAATGTCCCATTCTGACCCACCGCAGAAGCTCCTGACAGACAGGAAGGGCCTCTGGCAAGAAAGACGGTTTTCGTATGTTTTGTCTGAACCCTGTTAGCTCTTCTGTCTTCCTCTCACAAAGCTGATGGCTTTAAATCATGATGACAAAACTAAATAATGTATTAATGAAAGTGTTATCTGTTCCATAAGCAAACCATGACATGTCACTCAAAAGTGCATCAGATCCTTAAGAAACAAACTGAAGAGGAGAAATTTTTTATTTTTTACCCCACTGTAAAGAACTAAGCCAATCCGGGACATTCTTGGCAACAGTGAGGCACAGTAACGTCCCCATACAGGGTCAGTGTGAGTGCTAACCAACACGTGGAATTGGGGACGTAGCTTCGGTTTCCGGGCTGTCCACAGAGTCCGTCTGAGGAAAGTCTGACCACAACCCCAGACAACCCAATATTCCTCTTGAATGCTTCCCCCAGGCGTGGGAGGAGCACAACGCAGTCTCTAGTGGAAGAGCTGGATCTGGAGCTTGCATGCCCCTCGTGTATAACCACGGCTTGAGAAACATTAGCTTTATCGGCTCTTATTGTTCACTCAGAAAACATAAGGTTATTTATCTTTTAAAAACAAGTGAACTCCATTATGTCTCAACAGTTGAGGCTCAACTGAAAACTTCCATGAACTACACATTCAAACGCTCGACAGCTAATGGAAAAGGGAAACAGGGTTGCTGCCTGGGGGGGAGCCAGTGAGGAACAACCCTTTCATGATGGGGATACCCGGGTCATCTGAAGTGAGAAGAGAAGATTCTGTGAAGAGAGCGCTAAGAATTTAAACGGGGAGATAAATAAAGGGTTGGCAATGAAGGTGCGAGGTCCCACACCAGCTAAGCGACAGGTCAGACTCTCAACCACTGCACTGACCCTTTCATGCGTCAGCGGGCCGGAGGGCGCCCCAACAGATGTTTCAGGAGCCCAGGCTGCTTCTGCAGCTGTCCACATTTGCGCAGGTGGCACAGAGGACATGGGAACCCTCAGCAATGACAGAGAAATGGAATATTTAGGAGGCCTCTTTGATACAGAAACTTAGGAATACCTGGCACATTCTATCTTCTTGATGTCTTCAAAAGAAGGTGTCGAACTGGGCTGGAACACAGGTGACATAAATATGCAATGGGGGACCCTGGTTACATGTCCCTGTGTAGAAGTCCTGTTCATTAGGGCTGTGAAGTAATAATGCCACACAGGCCTTCAGAACAAATTGTTGGCTTAGCGTTAACTATCATGAATAAAAGACTTAAAAGACCATACAATGTGGCACCTTAAAAGCGCTGTGCACCAGGGGGTGCAGGTGGGGAGGCCAGAGACAGAGGGTTTCAGAAGATCCAGACAGATTGGCTACAAATATTAACCATGAAGCCTTGAATAGTCCATTCCTTCATCTGAAAACGCAGAATCGTTCCACCTGCCCTAGCAATGCCATGTGCCGGGACTGGGAGGACCAGATGAGAACGTGTAAAGGAAGCTGTCAGGCCTCCCACACACGTGTAGGGGGCGTGTCACTGTCACCACACTCTTTCAGAGACGTCGACTCTGTCTCTTCACTGGTAAGCTCCGGTGCTGCAAAAGGTAAAACTTCCACTGGGCCAGAGCTTCCACGAAGCTCTCCACAAATGTGTTGCTCTCCTTAATCACATCTAGTTTTAATGCTGACATCTAATAGGGGATTACAGGGCTCATAAATTTCCACGTCATTAAAAAGTTTTGCTTTTCATATACTATAAAATATTTGTTACATTATGTTAATTCATTCTTTTTTAAAAATCAAATTTCTGCCTGAAAAAATAATCACAGTCATCTTTTATTCCACCACTTGATTCTGGGAAATGACAACCTAAGAAGATTTTTGTTTTGAGAGTCATTTATTACATATCACTGGGTTAGGATTCAGACCTATTTTCTGCATTGGAATATCTCCTTTCTCTCCTGAAGGGCACTGAGCAATGAAGGTGAAGGACTACAGCGAAATCCCCTGCATTGATCTTTAAGGACTGCATTAGCCGTCTTTTAGTGTCAGAAGATCTTTGAGAAAGAAAAGCGATGTTAAAGCAGACTGGACTCCCCTGGATTAGTG
Organism: Macrotus californicus; assembly: GCA_007922815.1. Taxonomy (NCBI): domain Eukaryota; kingdom Metazoa; phylum Chordata; class Mammalia; order Chiroptera; family Phyllostomidae; genus Macrotus; species Macrotus californicus. The sequence goes on from VMDR010021796.1 coordinate 16,132, forward strand.
CAGGAGGAGCTGCTGCCCCTTAGATATCTAGCCCAGGAGTTTAGTTTTAGCACGCCTCATCTATTAGGTATTCCAAACACTACATTTTTTACCAATAAACAATAACAAAGCAAACATATACTTTCTTTAGAGCACGTTCTATTGTCTGTGTAGATTCCTGGGGAAGGTGGGTGAGCTTCTAAAAGGTAGTCCAGCATCTTTCTGGTTTTTATTGATAACTCTGGAGCATGAGTTTCAGGGAAAGAGGGAAGGAAGTGAGCACAAAGATTCTGTTCTAATTTAAATATTCTTCACAATTTAGTAATTGCCTCTTTCAAGTTTCAACCACCTTCTAATATTACATGATAAGAGAAAAAGGTGTGTCACCTAGCCAAGACATTAATAAAAGTACATTCTAAAGTGTAACCGTTATTTTCATTTTCTATTTAAAATTTTTCATTTTTTATCATCTCAGTTGCCAAATTTCAATCTTCATTG
>VMDR010021798.1:0-16616 GCA_007922815.1 Macrotus californicus
ATAAAACAAATTTTGCCAAAAGTGAGCAAAATTTGAGTCAGCAATACAATATGCCTGCCCAAAAGGCTGCAATAATTAAATCATTAATTAACTGATTACTATTAATTAATGTGACGGTGATCCTACTTTTTAAAAAATGCTACTTAGACCAGAGCTGGAGAAAAATGTCTATTCCTGGGAAGCACAAACGTTGTTGGACATTATCAGACTGAAGCACATCTAGAGGAAAATGACCACTGTAGGGAAGGGGTCAATGACTTTTCATGAAAAGAATGTTACTGTTTGTGCTGAAGTAGAGCAGATGTGAAATGAGATGTTATGTTCACAGCTATACTGTAGCCAAAAAGCTGTCGCGGGCAGAAGGTATGGGCATGTTTTGCTTGGTCCTAAGAAGTGTGATTTTGATCTGAATGGGGTCCTCAGTAAGAGGCCTTTAGTTTGAATGAAGAGCCATGGGAAGATGAGGTATTCTTCCTTTACAGCACTAATATCCCAGGGGACACAAAAAGCCAGAGTTTCAATCTCTAAAGGGGATTTAACGTATATGATTGGACAATACTGGAGTCACCAACTACAAGACATATGTACTGCTATCCTTTCATGCAAGCTCATTAAAGGCATCGCTAATCAATCATGGAATTTTTTACAATGCTTCTTCAGATCTTTTCCAAACAACTGCACTGCCCATTTTAGGTATATATGATATAAAACAGGGGTTCTAAAGCCCAGCTGCCCATCAGAAACACCTGTGGAGCTTTTGGAGCTTTTAAAAATGGCAGACTCTCAGGCTCCACCCCAGCTCTCCTAAAAAATATATTTGTAAAGTTCTGAATCCAGGAATCTGTATATGAAAACTATCTCCCAATGACTCTGACGGGCTGAGTCTAGTAGAGATTGGCAAACTGGTATTTAGCAACAAATTAAAAAATCTATCCCAATTCTTTGTCTCTGACTTTTTTGAAATCAAATGATCAGGAACAAAAGTGTGTGTGTGCCCATGGATACAGAAGCTCATTTTACCACTGTTTTATGTGCATGTATCACCCATGCATGCGGTAGTCATGTTTTCCAGGCTTTTGCACCAGGAACGCAACTGTGTGCGCACACCATCTCACAATACAGACTTATGTGTGCATCCGTCTCCTGACTTACACCCACTGATGAATCACACTACCTGTTAGAGTGTAAAAGAGCAAACATTAGTAAAACTGATAATACGCCTTGTGGTGGTGACTCAACCAAAGCAAGCACATCTGTCACAGAGGAGCAGCCTGCCAGCTTCCCACCAGGGGAAATGCAATCAAATAATAATGCACCATACATAAAGCAACTTCCATAATGCGCTCTGCCAAGTTAAACCCCCCTAAGTTGGAAATGTGTGCATACACTGGGCAAATGCGCAGTAATATGGCAGAAACAGGCCAAAGACTTTGTACTTGGAATGTAGCATCCTACATTCATAGACTCATCCAACAAGCATGAGGTGCTCACAATAAGAAAACAATGGTGAGCACAACAGACATAGTCCCTGCACTTTTGGTCCTTCAAGAAGAGTGGTGGAAACAGAGTACTATGTTTGGAAATAAGAGTTAAAGATAGAGAAGATGCAGAGGTGAACCCAGAGAGTCTTGTAAGACAACACATATTAGGCACTGGATCTTTAATTTGGGGATGAGAGGAGTGGTAAGCTATGAAGGGATTCAAGCCAATAGTGCACTTTGTATTTAGAAAGACCACTTGGGCTGCACTGTGGAGACAGGAGAGAAGCCAAGACCATAGGGAAATACATCTACTGGAAGATAATGTAGCACTGGGCCATCCTTCGGGCTGAAGAGAGATGACTGTCATCGTCTACATCCAATTACGAGTTCAGTGACTTCAGATTAGTAGCATGTAATCGGCATGGTGGGAGCATTTATGCCATGGAATTTGCCAAATGCTGCAGAAGGCTTCTCCCTTCAGAGAACCCATTGTTAAGTACTTATCAGTGCACAACATTTGTGTCAGGCATGTACAGGGTTGAGTAAAAGTAGGCTTACAGTTGAGTATGTGAAACACAGAGTTTATTCTTGCACCATTATTTATTGATTATTGTATCATTTTCCATATGAACAGCTGTAAACCTACTTTTGCTCCACCTTGTGTTTTGCATCTACACACGGTATGACTAAAGCTTAATTAGCAGGACCTTCACTGACAGTGAGGAGAAAACTTTGTTGATAAGAATACCTATCACTCGTAAAGGGTTTTACCAACCATTTGTAAGGTACTTTTACATTTATCTTCTATTTATAAAATAAAGATAAATTTTATCCTTATTTTGCAAAGAAAACCTTAATGAAGATAATACAATTTTTGAAAAAGTTGAATGAGGACATTCAAGCAAACACTAAACAGAATGCCGGGCACATATTAAGTGCTCAATAAGTTTTAGTTATATTGTTGTTAATATTATAAATAATTATTTTAGTATCAAAACAACCCTGTGACCTAGATATGGTAGGTAGTATTAACTGTATTTTCTGAATGATGGACTTAGGACTCAGAGAATTGAAATAAACTGAGTGAGACCTAGATTAGAAATAACAGAAAAGTGACCTAAAACTAGATGTTATTTTGACTCCTGATCTAATGTTCTATCTATAGGACATGATAAAGTAAATTCATTTATGTAATTACTCATCCATCCACTTGGTGACTATGCATTAAATACTGACTGCATGCAGGTACTGTTAAGAGAAGCACCAATAAACCAAAAACTGTCTTTGTTCTCATGAGCAAACACTGTAGCAGTGAATGGAAGAATTGGCACCTTAACAATGAAGAACTAAATATGTAATAAATGTTGGACAAGGATGAGTAGTGGGAAGACTAATAAATTACCTCTGTGAGGGAAAGAGTGAAGAGGGGTGGTGTTTTAGGCAGGTGGTTCCTGAAAATCTCCTTGTGGAGTCTGTTCAAATGATGAAGAGGAAGAACAACTTGGGAAGAACACTCCATATAGAAGGTATCCAAGTACAAAGGTCCCAAGGTGGGAGGGTACTTGGTATGATTGAGAAGTACAAGGAGATCATCATAGCTGGAGAAAATAAGCCTATGAGGGGAGAGTGGTAGGAGATGAGACCAAAGAAATAATAAGGAGCCAGATCATCAAGAACTTTACAGGGCAACGTGAGGTCTTTTGTGCCCACCACTGAAATGTATATGTTGCAGTGAGTGTGTGTAGTATGGTGAATTTCAATTGCTTTGATCTCAACATCCTGAAAACCTGTTTGTAAGCACACAGAATTGTTCCATCACAATGTTATTGTACAGCGTGGATGGACTCTCTGGGTTCCTTAAGTCTCTCTGTGTCTCTCTGTGTTAATTTTTATTGGGTAAACATGCCTTCATTCATTCATTATTTATGACCCACCTATTATGTGCTAGGCATTGTGCTAGCCCCTGGGAACTAATCAGTGAATAGGACTGTAAGATCCCTTACCCCCAAGACATTGACAATTCAGTAGGAAATACAAACATATTCACAGGTAATGAAGTGCAGTGTCAAGAGCTATTCACAGAAATATTCAGAACATGCGTGCTCCTATATGTCCCCACAATTCACACTCATGGGGACCCTGGTGCAGGCCATTCTAAAGTACAATTCTGTGATCCACAAGAGTGATAGAGTTTATGCATGCAGAGCATGGCTTGCTTTGCCCAGCCTGGAGAAATTAGCAGTAAAGGCAGGAAAATATTATTTTGTTATTTTTAACTAAACTCTATAACTGGAATAATACCACCTTTAATGAGGCTGGGGATCTTCCTCTGCGGCGTCTGAAGCCCTTTACTGGTGTTATTCCATTAATTCTCCCTGTGTCTGGAACTTGGCATCTGAAGCACGATGCATTATGCAAAACCAAAGCACACTTTGCATAGAGAAAAGATTCTGTTTCGATGTTTCCCTTGCGCTCAACTTCAAAATGTTGGCAGATTTGCCATCAGGACATGCATTTCATATCCATGCTCTTTATGTTAAAATTATCCTTGATGTCATAAACTATTTTGCTGGGAGAGAGAAAGAGAGGGCGAGAGAGACAGACAGAGACACAGAGAGGAAAAGAGAGAGAGGAGTTGGCAGGAGTAGGCAAAAAGGTACTTCAGATTCTTTATGGGATTAAAGATAAGATTGTAGGAACAATCTAATACAACAGCTGTTTATGAAAGACTTTTTAAAAGTGGCTTGCAAGTTCTGTTAAAATGTTAGAGAGAGAGAACTGCACAAGGAAGTAGGCTGATGCACCCACCATGGGCCCAGTCTGGGGCTAGACGATTTGTAAAAGGGAAATGAGATCAAGCCTAGTTCTCTGTTACAGTCTGGGAGAAAGCAAGGCCTTACATAAATCAGTTAATTTACAATGCAAAATTAGAGTAAGTCCTAGAGTGGGCAGTTTAGCCTCTAAATGATTCTTGGAATTTAAAGAAGGCAGAGATCAATGTCGACTGGAAAGATAAGACAATTTTTATGATGAGTGATAGATTTGACCTGATCTTTGAAGACCAGAGAGGATTCAGAAACGTGATTTGAAAATATGGTTCCAGGGACAGTGGTGGCTGGTTGTGGTGGTGCAGAGTTGGGGGGGCAGTGGGGGAGGAGCGGTGGCAGGGGTTATTGCCTATAGCCTAAATATTCCAAAATCCAGAGCAGCCTGAAGTCACACATTGTTTCTTGGATGGGGAGGGGTAGACTCCACATCACATAATTTAAGGGAATAGTATTCATAAATTCTAAGAATTCCCAGAGTAATTGTGTTGGTGGTAGTCTAATGGGTTCTCTCTTTCTTCCCTTCACTTTACTCCTTTTTTCTCCTGATTCAGCTCCAGCTTATGTATAGGCTTGGCCTCCAGTGCTTCCATCCCCCACACCTCTAACCCAGTGCCCCCGAGGAAGCCTAGGGAATGTTTCCTTAAAGGTTAGGGATAATGAACAGGAAGATAACACCAAGAAAGAGAAACTTAAAACTGGACATCAGCCCTGGCTGGTGTAGCTCAGTGGATTGAACGTGGGCTAGGAACCAAAGGGTCACTGGTTCAATTCCCCGTCAGGGCACATGCCTGGGTTGTAGGCCCCAACCCCAGTATGGGGTGTGTGAAAGACAACCACACATTGACATTTCTCTCCCTCTCTCCTTGTCTTCCTCTCTCTCTAAAAATGAATAAATAAAATCTTCAAAAAAACCCCTGGATATCAGTAATCATCACAGCTAAAATTAATGAACAGCTCATTCCCCATCCTCTCCACAGGCACCTCTTACTGACTTCTGGCTCAGGGATTCCTGGCCTGGGAATTGTCCTTATAGTCTGTGCCACATATGTCATGGCACACTGCCTGGAGCCAGGCTCTCTGGGGCTTTATGTCAGGGCCATCACTTTCCAGCTGTGAGAAACTGCAGTTTCTTCATCTGAAAATGGAGGTAATAGTACCCACTGCACCGGGTTATGCCACCAGGTTATGCTAAGGATTAAATGTTTGTGTAGTACAACATGTACTGTCTGGAACATTTCCAAAAAATTCCAAGAGTCTATCAGCTATTAACATTATCACTTTTACCAAATTCCTGGGCCCTAAAATAAAAATAAAAAAAACCTAAAACTTCCTGTTACAGAAATTTTTGTACTTAGAAGGGGGTGGCTCCCTCAGTTTTAGCCCCTCCCAGTCAGGTGAAAGCAGTCCTTCTCTTTCATAAGGTCTATTTAAGAGTTTTCAAAAAGAAAGAGTTTTACCTCTAAAGGAATGTAGCTATTTTCATTAAATGTTCTCCTCACCACAGTTCTACAGAGTCAGATAATCATAGAAATAAAAATATGAGTTTGAAAACATCCCTTAGAGAGTCATACAGGTCAGTGGCTTTATTTTGAAGATGTGGAAACTGACGCCCAGAAACATGAATGTAATTTGCCAAGGCCACTCATAAAATTAACAGCAAATGCTAAACTAGAAATCTGATTTCTGTCCTCTTCCTTCAGACTCATCTCTTTCTGGCTTTGTACCTTTGTTATACCCTACCTTAGGATGAAAACATGTCTTCTTGTTTTGAAATGAAAGCAGGCTTCATTCAGAACATGAATGTCCACTACCTTGAATTACTTTTTAAGGTATTTAAAGACCACTGACCAAGACAACCTTAACATTTTCTTCAGTTTACTAAACTTTGATGGGTTTCTTTCCGACTGTGGACCTCTGATCTCTCTTTCCTTAGAGTATTCTCTTTAGAAACTTGCAATTGTTAATTCTTTCTGAGCCCCTTCAAGTTGTAAATCTGCTCCTCCCCACCCCACCGCCCCTTTTCATTTGACAACCCAGGAATGTCTTCCCCAAGGACCTTCCTGGGAGTCATTGCTTTGAGATGTGATTGTCAAGGGAGATAGCACCAGGATTCTCCAGTCTCCATGATAAGGTAGAGACCTACTTCAGCAACAGACAAGCAAAGCATGTGCAGATGGCCTAAGTGCCTTGACCAGCCTCCCCACAATATTCTCTAGTAATTTGCCCCTTAGCCCAGTCCTAAAAAAAAATAAAAACTTCCTGCCATTTGTTTCATCAGAATTGAGCTCACTCAGTCCTGCACTGGAGTCTCTTCCACCTACTACAGTAGGCCGAATAAAATTTTTAATGCTATATTTCACAAATGTCCTGTGCAATTTTATTTTGATACCACATAGTCCAGAACAAAGGATTGCTCCAGCAAGCTTTCTCTTTTGTTCAGGAAAGCACAAGCAAGTTAAAAGGAAGCAGCCCAAATATTGCCAATTCATTTGCATTTAAATTGCCCAAATGGCATTTGGTAAGAGCCTTTTTGATGCCCAAGGAGGATCTGGAGGCTTTCAAACTTAAAAACAGAAGGTCAGAATTGATCAGCAGGAAAAGAGACTCAGAGCTCCAGTGGTCAGCTGAGTTCCAAGCTTTCAACCTGGAAAGCTGCTTTTAGCTTGAAGCCTGGAGGAAGTGAACCTCCTAGACTCACTCCAGGGAGGCAAGGCCAGGGCTGGGCTGGGTGGGCATGTCATGGGGTCTTACTTTCTGGGACGCTATGTTACAGCTGCCTGTCCCCTTCCATGATCTGCTGGGAAAAGAGCAGGAAATAAAATCTCAACCATGGATCTCCCAACTTCCCTAGAAAATTATGTGCTAAATCTGCTCATCTTTACCAAGCTCAAACACATCATTATTAACAGCCCCTCCCCTCATTAGAGTAATAAGAAGTTGGGGATTTGATTATTTGTAAAATGTGGATAGAGTTAGGTAGACAAGGAGCACCTTAGATGGAGGTGGCTCTAAAGCCCTGTCTGCCTAGGTAAGCAAACCCAAATTTAAACCTGTAGATGTCTAAAGGCTACAAAATTGAAACCAGTTACAAACAGCCAACTAGGCTTCAGGCTACAGTCAGTCAGTGATTTCTTTACTTCTTTGTTTCTGCCTTTTCTATGTGAAAGCCTCCCTTGGAGCTCCAGTCAATGTGCTGCTCCTAACCACTTTTAGTTTGGTCTCGCCCAATTCCACTCAATTTTTGCTCAAATAGACACTTAAACATTTTAATATGCCTCTGTGGGAGAGGAGAAAATTTCCTCTCTTCCCTCTTTTAGGTCTTGCTGGCCTAAGAATTCAACTGACACAGGACAGATTAACAAGAGAAATATAACCAAATGTATTTACATTTTTACATATGGGTTCCATAGGAATATGGGGGCCCAAGGGCCACTATGGCAGCTGAGGCTTCTAAGGCACCTGGAGTTAAGACGAAAGGTTGGGCCTGGGGGAGGGTAAGGGTTGCAAGGTTTGGACTTCAAAGGGGAGGAAGGCAATTCACATGGAGATACAGAAGCAAAGGTTTGTAACCAAATGTTTGGGGGGGGGGCAACTATAACAATGGGACACAGAGAGGAGTTTGAAGAAGCCTTGCAAGATTCCTCCCCGTCTGCCACACCCAGATCATGTTACACTGTAGTTGTCTGTGATGGCAACTCCCTTCCTGGAGCAGGGCCTCTTTCTATTTTTTAGGCAGTTAGGGGGACAGTCAAAAGAGTTTCTTTCTGAGTCTTTTTTTTTTTTAATAACTAGCTTAAAATAATCAATATCCCCAAAAGGCACATCTGAGGTGGCAAATTCTACCCACCCTCACTCACTTTATCTTTTAACAATAGTAACTATTCTTATCTCATAAGGTTGACATGCAGAGTAATAATAATAATAATAATAATATGAAGAAGAAGGAGAAGAAGAATGGGATGATGATGATGATGAAATTGAGCACTCTCTATGTTCTCACTCTTCAACCATTTTAAAGATCACGAAGTCCAGGACAAAGGGTTGCTCCAGCTCCACTTCTTCTTTTGCTTATAACCCTATGGCTTATGTTTTTATTATTCCCATTTACAAAAAATAAAAATATGAGGCACAGAAGGCTTAAGTAACCTGTCAAAGGTCACACAGCTAGCAATAGCAGGGCCGAAATACAAAGAGGCACATCAGCTCCAGAGAGTTAATAATTTATGTAAAATATTAAGCTAGCTATTTTGTTTATTAAAAAATATAAGAAACGGTAGTGTCATTATTACCAAACATAGTAAATTCCATCTGTGCTCTTATCAGTCCTGACTTATCGCACTCAACGCCTTCTTTGCCTTCTGACTTCTCATCTAGCCTCTGGCCACATTAACTCTCCCTCTATCATTCTGTGTACAAATGCCTCAAACAACGGCAGAGCTGGGAAAACTTCCCATCATCACAAGTCTGACCCAGCTCTCCAGCTCAAGTCATGCCTTCTTTGCTGATCAAACTACGCAAAAAGCAAAAACAATGGGAGTGGGAAATCTGCAGAATCAGAGGATGTAGCAAATGAATAAAATGTTCACTCTTGGCACTGGACAGGCAAGAAGTTACAGGCAAACTGAATGGTGCGGACAATGGTTTGGGGACAGGAGAGTTCAAAGCAGGACGGAGGTATGACCATGCCCTTCTGATGGGTCATGAATGTGAGCCACTGAGGCGATCCTGGTGGAAGATAATGTGAAAAATAAAATGTGAGAGATGCACCTTACGGAATTTTTGAACACCGGGCTAAAGACTGCAGAAAGATTCAGGCATTGTTCTCTCAAACACAAGACATTACCTAGATTACCATCACTGGAAAAAAAAAAAAAAAAAGGCCTAAATACTCAGGTCCTAGTCTAACTTGGCATGTCATTTAATTTCCCTAGGCTTCTGAGACTCACAGTGCATTTATCTGCCACCTGCCCAGTCCCCATATACTTATAGTTTATCTTATCTTGCTTCATAGAATACCAGTCTAAAGTAAGCCTTAGAAATCATCTAGTTCAAATTCTCCACTTTACCAGTAAATACAATTTAGTTTAAAAATTGAAAACGCTGAAGTAAACCAAGGTCACACAGCTCACTAGTGGCAGATGAGGTCAACAAAGGGGGGTTAGGTTCTTTTAGGAAAGGGAATCAATGAACACCTTGAAATTATTTGCACTGTATTTTAGAAACACACTTTTCAATGAAATCCATGAATCAAATATTCTAAGAACCACTGGTATGAGTTTTTCCAAGAAGTGCTCAAGAGAGGCAAGTAAATTGCATTTAGACATCATTGTTTTCATCGACTCATTTAAAAGCCATAATGGGAGGAGAAATCTGAAGAAACAAACTCAAATAAAATAAACAACCCTTTTCTATTTCCTTCAGTCCGCTGAGTGGGAAAGATATATTTTCTAGAAATACTGCAGCAATACTAAAAACAACATAGACACACACATGTGCACACGCACGCAGAATGTTGCTGATCCTGCAGTTAATTGCAAATGGTTCCACTATCCCAGGTCTCTTCCCTCCGACTGCTGAAGCACCTGGGCCATCTGGTGTCAGATCTACTCTCAACTCGCCACCCTGTGGCATCATCACTCCTGGCTGCATGGATGTATTACAGGAAACAAAGGCTTTACCTTGTTATCACTCTTCTAAAGAGGATTACAACTGTAACACAAAACAAAATAGGAGACAGAAAAACAAAAAAATAGTGGCTATAACAGTGATGGTACAAACCAAGAGGATTGCTGCATCCTCTTCAGAGAGAAGGATATGATCTCTTTTCACTGCAGAGGGTTATGCACAGTGGGGGGATGGGGAAACATTTTCTAGGGTTTACTCAGAAAAGAGATATAATAATAATAATAATTATAGTAAATGCATGCCTGTAGAGACCCTGCTAAGATGTAAATGAATGAAACAATAAATTATTTGGGGATGTACAAATAACAATGCAAAAAGGAGAATGATAATATAGAAAGCTGAGTTTGAAATACTGCCTAATATATTTCTTTATTTGTATGAATTCACTTCCTTATTTATGAAAAAAAATTTCTAGAATCCTTACCTTGCACCAAGTAGATTCTGTGCACGTGTTACCTTTATAAACAATCCTAAGTAAGTGCATGGGCAAGCAGGCACTCCTACCAGAGTTTGGAGAAAGAAAGGCCTTTACGAAGTGTATTCGTGCTAATGCAGTAATAATTGGCAAAAGGTATAATAATAAAGGATTTTTTTTTTACAAATTAGCCAAAGACATATTTACTCAGATTTTTTTCTAGGTAGGTTTCTTTTATCTTCCTTTTTTTTTCAGGTAGATTTCAATGCCCCCATTTTACAGAACTCTGAGAGAGTACACAACTTACCCAAAGTCACATAGCCAGTTTCCCACAGAAGTAGGATACAAAACCTCATCTGTCTACAAAGCCCAAGTAAATCCAAAGACATCTACATTTATTGGACTGCTTTTGTGCCTTTGCTTGTAATTCCCCCTTTGCCCTGAAATACATTTCCATTACCACACTGTAGTTCCACAACCATTTCCCACCCTTTGAGACTTGGTTCAAAGTCCATCTTCTCTGTAGAGCTTTACCCAGGTATCCCCAATTCCTAGTCTCTACTGTTGAAACCTCACGTAATTTTATATGCACATTTCCTACAGTTGTCTCACTTCCTATGGAGTACCACAGCTAATTATACAAATGTCAATCTCTTCTCTGAGGCAGAAAACTCTTATTTTGCTTTCCAAACCTCACTCTACCTTTAACTGCAACTTGCACAGAGCAGAGGTTATATTGTGTATGAACAAGAACTTTGGCCTTTGTGTCAGAAGTACTACAAGGTCAAGATCTATGGCATAACCTAGCAGCCTACAAATCAATTAGAATTTATAAATCTAATTTTCCAAACCCCCATAACACAGAAAATAAACCACCAATGTCTTCCTCTGATCATTAGTGTGAGAATCAGGTTAGTTGAATAGGTAACAATATTGTATTTTTATCAGGTGTGAAGGAGGACATTATTTAAGATAAATGTTTGGCTGCTGCAAGAAAGAGACCCCCAAATAAAATGGGAAGTGAACTAAGTCAGTCAGAGAAGGACAAATATCACATGATTTCACTTATGTGTGTAATGTAAAGAACACTATAAACAAACAAAACAAACTCAAAGACATAAAGAATAGACGAAGAGGATGAGGGTTGGGGGGCTTGGTAGAAAAGTTGAAAGGGATTGAGAAGGATGGATTGGTAGTTATAAAATAGTCTCAATTATAGTCAATAACATTGTAATAACTATGTATGGTGCCAGTGCCAGATATGTATTGGAAATATTGGGGAACATTTTGTAAAGTATATGATTGTCTAACTACTATATTCTACATCAGAAACTAATACAAAATAATATTGAACGTAAATGGTAAATTTAAAAAAATAAAAATTTTAAAAAAGAATATGGACGCTCTTCTGTGACATCAGACAAGCATTTCAGGTTGAAAGTGACTCTATTCCATAAGGTTATACAGGGACCCAGGTTCCTTGCATCTTTTTGCGCCTTCCTTATCACTGTCCTTGTCTGTACATTGAGAGCTGGGTCACAGACTCATCCATATTCCAGCTGACAGCAAAAGGTAGTTGTGAAGTCAAGATCAACTAATTTCATTTAAGCCAAGTGAGACAGAAGTCACATACATCACTTTTGCCTACATTTCATTGTCAAAAACTTAGTTTCTATGGCCACACCAGCTGTGAGTCGCTAAAAAAAGGACCCTCTAGCTGGGCAGCCACAGGCTCAACTCCAACTAAACAATTAAAAAGAGAGACATAATGGATTAGGGTAGAAAATAAGCAGTTTCTGCCAAAGAACTAAAGAAAAAATGAGATGGTATTATAGGCATCAATAATCGTTAAGGCATGAAGACTCAATGTAGACAGGTTTTCTGTAGGCAGAATATAGCACACATGTTAGTACAGTTCAGTACGTGTAATGAGGTTAAATGGTTTGGAGAGAAAATCAGGCTATTTGGATATGCTGATTGTGGGTATCCCGGAACAGATCTTAGTTAAATGCTCAGTGAGAAAGTACAGCTTTAGTTTATTGTCTACAATCAATGCAGATGATATCACAGAGTTTTCACACTGTACCTTTCGTAGTCTTCAGGAGATGAGAAATACCCACTGTTGCTCGATTCCATATTAAGTGACCAGTAGTACAGCCATCGCCCACATGGCATTCATTACTGTGGAAAAAAAATTAAAAGCAATTTAGTCAGATGCCAAGAAGAGCTTCCTAATCCAAGGTACTGAGAGATACTAATACTTCCCTACTGGAAGATACACAATTTCCTTCTCTGGTTAGAAGGATTGATGGCACATCTGCATGGTAGCCTCATATATGTATCAAAAGACTTGAAAAAAATGAAGCAGATAGTTTGGGGCTGACACCATGGCGATGTGAGGGGCTCTTTCAATAAATCTTAGAAACTCAATAAGGTAGACCGAAAATGAGAGCATCTCTATATCATAGAGCGATAAAAATTACTTGTTATTTCTTGTTTATTCCCCATGAAGTCATGTTTTTTGGAATCTGCTTTGCAAATTTTAATAATTAACAAAAGTAATAAAAATATTTATAAGGAAATTATAAAGTAAATGAAGGAGTATACCAACAAATTAGCATTTAATTACTAAACACTGCAAGAGGCACCTAAACACTGAGCTACAGTGAAACAAGGCAGTGGAGGCCGAGTTGAGTGTGAACTCTTCCAGGGATAGGCATTAACCACACAGTGCTGTTGGGGGCTATGTTTTCATAAATAACAAAGGGGGAAATTCTGTTTATGTTGATGTGCAAGCAAAATCTATTTTTATAGCTCAGTGCCAAAGCTATACTCAGAATAACTTAAAAACTAGAATTAACTTTATCTCACGAGGCCTTTTTGGTAAAGTTAAGAATCTTCCAGTCACTTACTCATTGACTCTGGCTATGGCAACAGGCTTTGGTGAGTCTCTGGGCCTTCGTTCTGCAACGTGATTATAAAGGAGGTAGTGTAGGTCCAGGAGGTGGGAACTGAGCCAGGTGCTTGCAAATATATCAAGCCCTTAATATTTAGAGCCTATATTCTCTTCAACTTTTGATGTTTCAAAATGAGCAGATCAATTGGCTGTTAGAGACTGGACCAAAGATCTGGTCCAACATCCTGCTGTGAAACTCCGGTCTAGGCTCTCATGGGTAGCGTAGACTGTGATGTTTAGGGGAACTCTCCTACCACTGGTATGTGGTTGGTATTTCCTGGAGCCCTCTCCGAGGAGGGAGAAAGTTCTTCCCCAGTACTGGAAGCAGTTAACTAATAGTTAACAACCACAGCTCTGGTGTTAGTAGCCTCAGTCAAAACTGGGCAGCACAATTTTTATTTTGAATATCTTTGATTAGGTATTAACTTCTCTATGACTTCATTTCCTCATCCATAAAGTGGAGATTATAGTGCTATGCCATAGGAATCTTGTGAGGATTCAAAGTAATAGCTACCTAAAATATTTAGTGCATCTTCTGGTTTTTAATAAGCACTGAGTAAATGCTTGCTCTGATCATTTTAATTAATTTCATTAAAATCACAGTCTATGGATATGGGACATGAGCTTTAGTACCATTAAATCTCTCTGAGTGATTTCAGTGTACAGTTATGCTGGGAACCACACTTCTAGCCCTTCCCGAGAGTCCATCTATAGAACTGACCATATGTTATATAAGCTGTTCCAGTATCCTTATAACAAGTTCTCTGATTTTTGCTTATGCTCTGAAAATTTACTTCTTTCACTTAACATAAATGCAAAAGAAGACTATCTAAATTGGGATTTAGGAATTATGTACTTTACCAACACTGGGAACTAGACAGGGGTCTAATTGTATAAACTAGTGTACAAAATTGGAATTTACCTATTCATCTGAGTCTTTAGTTGTACACTATAATTGCAAAAAAAAATACCCTTAAAGTTTCATTCAAAGGCATATAAAACATTATATCATGCACAATAGGGTGAGTAAGAAATATGGATAAATATTAGGTCCTAATAAACCAGGCATCTGTTAATGGTGTTCCATGAATATTTTTCAGGTTCCTGGTAGTCAAATAAAAAAGGGTAACTAGTTTAGTCAACCAATTGAATTTATATGTGGCAAACGCAATTATCTAGAACTACAAATGTTCTCGGTATAAAAAGCATACACGAATTTCTTCCTTAAGTCCTTATTAAAAAGAAGTGATGAATTGGGAACATGGGCAAGGACACATGGAAAAAAACCAAACACAATGGATAAGATACAACATTAAGCCAGAGTAGTAGAAAGGCAGATTATGCTGAATCAAGCCAAAGAGCCAAAAGAGGGCTTCAACCTCATTAAATTATTCCCTTTCCTAAGAAAAAGACGGGTCCAACATTATGCAAGAATGAACACTCTTCTCTCTTATTTAGAAGAAAACCATGGATTTGGGAGCAAGCATCCAAGCAAGTCCTGAAACCTAGTTATTCACAAGAGCCTGCCACACTAGATGTTACCCATCAACTGGGACTGTCTCTCAAGTACCTTCTAGGTAGAATCTCAAGTTATACCCTTTGTTCCTCTAGCTGAATACTTTATTACCTAGTAAATTCCCTTAAAATGCCCTGTCCACTCAATTAAATTCTTCTGCTTAGGACTTCCCTAGATTTTTTAAATCCTCAATGAAAAGATAATAGCATCACTACAGACTTCTAAAAACTATCATCTGAGTGTATGTGGATATCAGGTGTGAGAAGAAATGTTACAATGCAGATTCTTGGGCCACACCTCCAGGAATTTGATTCATTTGGCCATAAATGGGATCTATTATGGTCTGTCCAGAAAGTATCCCCATGCCATATGAAAGATAGAGACATTTATTGAAGAAGATACAAGATACAAGAAACATTGTGCATAGGACAATGATGCCTCAGTCCCCTTCAAAGTAGGCACCTTGGGACCTCACACAGTCTCCCAAATAACCGTCAGTTGTTCTATTGTGTTTTCCTAAATGTCATCAACAATCTGAAATTTCTTCCCTTGCAAAGATGATTTTAGCTTTGGGAAAAGCCAGAAGTCACAGGGTGCCAAATCTGGGCTGTAGGGGGGCTAAGTCACCTGGCTGATTTGCTGTTTCACCAAAAAACTGCATAAGACGTGATGCATGAGCAGGTATATTGTCACAATGAAGCTGCCAATCACCAGTTGCCCATAGCTGCAGCCTTCTGATTCATCTGAATAGTTTCCACAGAGAAATGTTCGAGCTTAATGCAAAATTTGATGCAGATTCATTTTTCTACTCACTCATTCGTTTTGAATGTGACGGCCACACAGTACACATGCTCACGCAACAGCATCTACTGCCCCCACTGACTAGTACAGTGAAGTTGTCATCGTTCACACATGTGCATTCATGTCCACTCTCCTTGGCTGCCAGGTTACATTGCTGTCATATAAACTGTTCTTTTTATATTAACAATGGCTGCACTTTTTATGGACAGTCTATCTATCTATCTATCTATCTATCTATCTATCTATCTATCATCTATTAATAGATTCACTGCACAAAACACTGATGCAATTGGAACCCATACTAGACTGAGAGAACCCTGTCTTAGGAAGTTCTCAGAGTGTGTCTTCACTACTTTTACTCCTTCTTTAGTCTCTCCTTCAGACTTCATTTCCTGAACATTTATTATATTCTTGGCACTACACAAGGACCTTTCTCATAAATCAATTTAATACATTTTTATAAAAACTCCTTTGTGGTAAATATTATTTCTCCCATGTTACAGGAAAGGAAATCAAGGCTTGGGGAATCTTGAAATTTAAATAAGTATTGCAAGGTCACAAAAAAGTATAGGATTTATAAAGAAAAAAAAGACACATTTTCTTGTAAATGGAAAGAGTGAAATTTAGCTATGTAGGAACTCTAGTAGCACAGAACTATGAATAACATCGACCAAACAAGAAGAGTCAATAGCTCATGCCTCAGTTTCTCCATTGTCAAGTTAGAAATGACACCGGCTTTAAATGAAGTTAGAAGACTTCAGGGGAAACATGGTTTTCAGGTGCAAAATGTGATTAGCATGACGAGAAGCATAACAAATTGATCAAACTGCTGTTTAGACACCCAGAGTTCTCACAAAACATCATCTTGCTGCACTAAATGCCAATCAATGAGGATTAAGTGGATTGAATTTTCCTTGGAGAAACATGAGTTTTT
>VMDR010021799.1:0-16608 GCA_007922815.1 Macrotus californicus
GGGGCCGGGGTGCCATACCACCCCACAGCGTTTTTCAGTGGCTGAAAATGCGCACGGGGTGATGGCCCCGCGGCGGCCCTGCCTGCAGCGCAGATCGCCGGGCCCGGCCTGCGGAGCGTGCCGAGGCCCCGTGAGTCCCTGGGGAGTCTTCCCCAACCGCCCCGGTCCTGCTGCGGGCCGGGGTGCCGTACCACCCCACAGCGTTTTTCAGCGGCTGAAAATGCGCACGGGTTGGTAGCCCGGCAGCCGCCCTGACCGCAGCGCAGGTCGCCGGCCCTCGGCCTGCGGAGCCTGCCAAGGCCCCGCGAGTGCCCGGGGAGCCTGCTCCAACAGCCCCGTTTTTGCTGTGGGCCGGGGCACCATACCACCCCACAGCGTTTTTCAGCGGCTGAAAATGCGCACGGGGTTGTGGCCCGGCAGCGGCCTTGCCCGCAGCGCAGGTCGCCGGCCCCCGGGCTGCGGAGCCTGCCGCGGCCCCGCGAGTGCACCGGGAGTCTGCCCTAACCGCCCCGGTCATGCCTGGGGGCGGGGTGCCATACCACCCCACAGCGTTTTTCAGCGGCTGAAAATGCGCACGGGGTTGTGGCCCGGCAGCGGCCCTGCCCGCAGCGCAGGTCGCCGGCCCCCGGCCTGCGGAGCCTGCTGGGGCCCCGCGAGTTGCCTGGGAGCCTTCCCCAACCGCCCCTGTCCTGCTGAGGGCCGGGGTGCTCTACCACCCCACAGCGTTTTTCAGCGGCTGGAAATGCGCCCGGGGTGGTTCATCGACCAGGGCCTTACCCGCAGCGGAGGTCCACGAACCCCGGGCTGCGGAGCCTGCCGGGGCCCCACGAGTGCACCGGGAAACTGCGCCAACCGCCCCGGTCCTACTGTGGGCCGGGGTACCATAACACCCCACAGCGTTTTTCAGCGGCTGAAAATGCGCACGGAGTGGTGGCCCCACGGCTGCCCTGCCCGCAGCGCAGGTCGCGGTCCCCCGGCCTTCGGAGCCTGCCGGGGCCCCACGAGTGCCCGTGGAGCCTGCCCCAACCGCCCCGGTCCTGCTACAGGCCTGGGTGCCGTACCAGCCCACAGTGTTTTTCAGAGGCTGAAAATGCACACGGTGTGTTTCCCCGGCGGCGGGCCTGCCCACAGCGCAGGTCGCCGGCCCCCGGCCTGCGGAGCCTGCCGGGGTCTCGCGAGTGCACCAGGAGCCTGTTCCAACCGCCCTGGTCGTGCTGGGGGCCGGGGTGCCGTACCACCCCACAGCGTTTTTCAGCGGCTGAAAATGCGCACAGGGTGGTGGCCCCGCGGCAGCCCTGACCGAAGCGCAGGTTGCCGTCCCCCGGCCTGCAGAGCCTGCTGGGGCCCCTGGATTGCACCGGGTGCCTGCCCAAACAGCCCCGGTCCTGCGGGGGCCGTTGTGCCTTACCACCCCACAGCGTTTTTCAGCGTCTGAAAATGCGCACGTGGTGATGGCCCGGGGGCGGCCATGAACGAAGCGCTGTTCGCCGGCCCCCGGCCTGCGAAGCCTGCCGATACCTCGCAAGTCCACCGGGAGCCTGCCCTAACCGCCCCGGTCTGCTGGAGGCCGGGATGCCGTACCACCCCACAACGTTTTTCAGAGGCTTAAAATGCGCACGGGGTGGTTCCTCGACGAGGGTCCTACCCGCAGCGCAGGTCCACGAACCCCGGGCTGTGGAGCGTGCCGGAGCCCCGCGAGTTCCCGGGGAGTCTTCCCCAACCGCCGCGGTCCTGCTGGGGGCCAGGGTGCCGTACCACCCCACAGCGTTTTTCAGCGGCTGAAAATGCGCACGGCGTGGTGGCCCCGTGGGGGCCCTGCCCGCATCGCAGGTCGCCGGCCCCCGGGCTGCGGAGCCTGCCGAAGCCCCGTGAGTCCCTGGGGAGTCTTCCCCAACCGCCCCGGTCCTGCTGCGGGCCAGGGTGCCGTACCACCCCACAGCGTTTTTCAGCGGCTGAAAATGCGCACAGTGTGGTGGCCCCGTGGCAGACCTGACCGAAGCGAAGGTTGCCGTCCGCCGGCCTGCAGAGCCTGCCGGAGCCCCGCGAGTGCACCGGGAGCCTGCCCCAACCTCTCCGGTCCTGCTGGGGGCCGGGGTGCCGTACCACCCCACAGCGTTTTTCAGCGGCTGAAAATGCGCACGGGGTGGTAGCCCGGCAGTGGCCCTGACCGCAGCCCAGGTCGCCGGCCCTCGGACTTCAGAGCCTGCCTAGGCCCCGCGAGTGCCCGGGGAACCTGCTCCAACAGCCCCGTTTTTGCTGCGGGCCGGAGCACCATACCACCCCACAGCGTTTTTCAGCGGCTGAAAATACGCACGGGGTTGTGGCCCGGCAGCGGCCCTGCCCGCAGCGCAGGTCGCCGGCCCCCGGGCTGCGGAGCCTGCCGCGGCCCCGCGAGTGCACCGGGAGCCTGCCCTAACCGCCCCGGTCATGCCGGGGGCCGGTGTGCCATACCACCCCACAGCGTTTTTCAGCGGCTGAAAATGCGCACGGGGTTGTGGCCCGGCAGCGGCCCTGCCCGCAGCGCAGGTCGCCGGCCCCCGGCCTGCGGAGCCTGCCGGGGCCCCGCGAGTGCACCAGGAGCCTGCCCCTACATCCCCGGTCGTGCTGGAAATCGGGATGCCGTACCACACCACAGCGTTTTTCAGCGGCTGAAAATGCGCACGGAGTGGTGTCCCGGCGGCGGCCCTGACCGCAGCGCAGATCGCCGGCCCCCGGCGTACGGAGCCTGCCGGGGCCCCGCGAGTTGCCTGGGAGCCTTCCCCAACCGCCCCTGTCCTGCTGAGGGCCGGGGTGCTCTACCACCCCACAGCGTTTTTCAGCGGCTTGAAATGCTCACGGGGTGGTTCATCGACGAGGGCCTTACCCGCAGCGGAGGTCCACGAACCCCGGGCTGCGAAGCCTGCCGGGGCCCCGCGAGTACACAAGGAAACTGCGCCAACCGCCCCGGTACTGCTGTGGGCCGGGGTACCATAACACCCCACAGCGTTTTTCAGCGGCTGAAAATGCGCACGGAGTGGTGGCCCCACGGCTGCCCTGCCCGCAGCGCAGGTCGCGGTCCCCCGGCCTTCAGAGCCTGCCGGGGCCCCACGAGTGCCCGTGGAGTCTGCCCCAACCGCCCCGGTCCTGCTACGGGCCTGGGTGCCGTACCAGCCCACAGCGTTTTTCAGAGGCTGAAAATGCACACGGTGTGGTTCCCCGGCGGCGGCCCTGCCCGCAGCGCAGGTCGCCGGCCCCCGGCCTGCGGAGCTCGCCGGGGCCTTGCGAGTGCACCGGGAGCCTTCCCCAACCGCCCTGGTCCTGCTGGGGGCCGGGGTGCCGTACCACCCCACAGCGTTTTCCAGCGGCTGAAAATGCGCATGGGGTGGTGGCCTGGCGGCGGCCCTGACCGCAGCGCAGATCGCCGGCCCCCGGCCTGCGGAGCCTGCCGAGGCCCCTTGAGTGCCCGTGGAGCCTGCTCCAACCCCCCCGTTTTTGCTGCGAGCCGGGGCACCATACCACCCCACAGCGTTTTTCAGCGGCTGAAAATGTGCCCGCGGTGGTTCCTCGTCGAGGGCCCTACACGCAGCGAAGGTCCACGAACCCCGGGCTGCGGAGCCAGCCATAGCTTCACGAGTGCGCCGGGAGCCTGCCCCAACCGCCCCGGTCCTACAGAAGGCAGGGTTACCATACCACCCCACAGCGTTTTTCAGCGGCTGAAAATGCGCACGGGGTGGTGGCCCGGCGGGGGCCCTGCCCGCAGCGCAGGTCGCTGGGCCCTGGCCTGCGGAGCCTGCCGAGGCCCCGCGAGTGCCCGGGGAGCCTGCCCCAACCGCCTTGTTTTTGCTGCGGGTCGGGGCACAGTACCACCCCACAGCGTTTTTCAGAGGCTGAAAATGCGCCCGGGGAGGTTCCTCGACGAGGACCGTATCCGCAATGGAGGTCCACGAACCCCGGGCTGCGGAGCCTGCCGGGGCCCCGCAAGTGCGCCAGGAGCCTGCCCCAACCGCCCCGGTCCTCCTGGGGTCCGGGCTGCTGTACCACCCCACAGCGTTGTTCAGCGGCTAAAAATGCGCACGGGGTGGTGGCCCCGCGGCGGACCTGCCCGCAGCGCAACTCGCCGTCCCACCGCCTGCGGAGCCTGCCGGGGCCCCGCAAGTGCCCGGGGAGACTGCCCCAACCGCCCCGGTTCTGCTACGGGCCTGGGTGCCGTACCAGCCCACAGCGTTTTTCAGAGGCTGAAAATGCGCACGGTGTGGTTCCCCGGCGGCGGCCCTGCCCACAGCGCAGGTCGCCGGCCCCCGCCCTGCGGAGCCTGCCGGGGTCTCGCGAGTGCACCAGGAGCCTGTTCTAACCGCCCCGGTCCTGATGGGGGCCGGGGAGCCGTATTACCCCACAGCGTTTTTCAGCGGCTGAAAATGCGCACAGGGTGGTGGCACCGCGGCAGCCCTGACCGAAGCGCAGGTTGCCGTCCGCCGGCCTGCAGGGCCTGCCGGGTCCCCTGGAGTGCACCGGGTGCCTGCCCCAACCACCCTGGACCTGCGGGGGCCGTTGTGCCTTACCACCCCACAGCGATTTTCAGCGTCTGAAAATGCGCACGTGGTGGTGGCGCGGAGGCGGCCCTGACAGAAGCGCTATTCACCGGCCCCCGGCCTGCGGAGCCTGCCAATGCCCCGCGAGTCCACCGGGAGCCTGCCCTAACCGCCCCGGTCTGCTGAGGGCTGGGGTGCCGTACCACCCCACAACGTTTTTCAGCGGCTGAAATTGCGCACGGGGTGGTTCCTCGACGAGGGCCCTACCCGCAGCGCAGGTCCACGAACCCCGGGCTGCGGAGCGTGCTGGGGCCCCGCGAGGTCCCGGGGAGCCTTCCCCAACCGCCGCGGTCCTGCTGGGGGCCGGGGTGCCGTAAAACCCCACAGTGTTTTTCAGCGGCTGAAAATGCGAACGGGGTGGTGGCCCCGCGGCGGCCCTGCCCGCAGCGCAGGTCACCGGCCCCCGGCCTGCGGAGCCTGCCGGGGCCCCGTGAGTGCACCGGGAGCCTGCCCCAACCTACCCGGTCCTGCTGGAAACCGGGGTGCCGTACCACACCACAGTGTTTTTCAGCGGCTGAAAATGCGCACGGAGTGGTGTCCCGGCGGCGGCCCTGACCGCAGCGCAGGTCGCCGGCTCCCGGCCTGGGGTGCCTGCCAGGGCCCAGCGAGTGGCCTGGGAGCCTTCCCCAACCGCCCCGGTCCTGCTGTGGGCCGGGGTGCTCTACCACCCCACAGCGTTTTTCAGCGGTTGGAAATGCGCCCGGGGTGGTTCATCGACGAGGGCCTTACCCGCAGCGGAGGTCCATGAACCCCGGGCTGCGGAGCCTGCCGGGGCCCCGCGAGTTCCCGGGAATTCTTCCCCAACCGCCGCGGTCCTGCTGGGGGCCGGGGTGCCGTAACACCCCGCAGTGTTTTTTAGCGGATGAAAATGCGCACGGGGTGGTGGCCCGGCGGCGGCCCTGCCTGGAGCGCAGGACGCCGGCCGCCGGCCTGCCGAGCCTGCCGAGGCCCCATGAGTGCTCGGGGAGGCTGATCCAACCGCTCCGTTTTTGCTGCGGGCCGGGGCACCATACCACCCCACAGCGTTTTTCAGCGGCTGAAAATGCGTACGGGGTTGTGGCGCGGCATCGGCCCTGCCCGCAGCGCAGGTCGCCGGCCCCCGGCCTGCGGAGCCTGCCGGGGCCCCGCGAGTGCACCGGGAGCCTGCCCCAACCGCCCCGGTCCCGCTGGGGGCCGGGGTGTCGTACCACCCCACAGCATTTTTCAGCGGCTGAAAATGCGCACGGGGTGGTGTCCCGGCGGCGGCCCTGACCGCAGCGCTGGTCGCCGGCCCCCGGCCTGCGGAGCCTGCCGAGGCCCCGCGAGTGCCCGGGGAGCCTGCACCTACCGCCCCGTTATTGCTGCGGGCCGGAGCACCAAACCACCCCACAGCGTTTTTCAGCGGCTGAAAATGCGCACGGGGTTGTGGCCCGGAGGCGGCCCTGCCCGCAGCACAGGTCTCCGGCCCCTGGCCTGCGGAGCCTGAGGGTGCCCCACGAGTGCACCGGGAGCCTGCCATAACCGCCCCGGTCATGCCGGGGGCCGGGGTGCCATAGCACCCCACAACGTTTTTCATCGGCTGAATATGCGCACGGGGTGGTGGCCCCACGGCGGCCCTGCCTGCAGCGCACATCGCCGGCTCCCGGCCTGCGGAGCCTGTTGGGGCCCCGCGAGTGCACCGGGAGCCTGCCCCAACCTCCCCGGTCCTGCTGGGGGCAGGAGTGCCATATCACCCCACAGCGTTTTTCAGTGGCTGAAAATGCGCACGGGGTGGTGGCCCCGCGGCGGCCCTGCCCGCAGCGCAGGTCGCGGTCCCCCAGCCTTCGGAGCCTGCCGGGGCCCCGCGAGTGCCCGGGGAGCCTGCCCCAACCGCCCCGGTCCTGCTACGGGCCTGGGTGCCCTACCAGCTCCCAGCATTTTTCAGAGGCTAAAAATGCGCACGGTGTGGTTCCCCGGCGGCGGCCCTGCCCGCAGCGCAGGTTGCCAGCCCCCGGCTCCGGAGCCTGCCGGGGTCTCGCGAGTGCACCGAGAGCCTGTTCCAACCGCCCCGGTCCTGCTGGGGGCCGGGGTGCCGTACCACCCCATAGCGTTTTTCAGCGGCTGAAAATGCGCACGGGGTGGTGGCCCCGCGGCGGCCCTGCCCGCAGCGCAGGTCGCGGTCCCCCAGCCTTCGGAGCCTGCCGGGGCCCCGCGAGTGCCCGGGGAGCCTGCCCCAACCGCCCCGGTCCTGCTACGGGCCTGGGTGCCCTACCAGCTCCCAGCGTTTTTCAGAGGCTAAAAATGCGCACGGTGTGGTTTCCCGGCGGCGGCCCTGCCCGCAGCGCAGGTTGCCAGCCCCCGGCTCCGGAGCCTGCCGGGGTCTCGCGAGTGCACCGAGAGCCTGTTCCAACCGCCCCGGTCCTGCTGGGGGCCGGGGTGCCGTACCACCCCATAGCGTTTTTCAGCGGCTGAAAATGCGAACAGGGTGGTGGCCCCGCGGCAGCCATGACCGAAGCGCAGGTTGCCGTCCCCCGGCCTGCAAAGCCTGCCGGGGCCCCTGGAGTGCACCGGGTGCCTTCCCCAATCGCCCCGGTTGTGCGGGGGCCGTTGTGCCGTACCACCCCACAGCGTTTTTCAGCGTCTGAAAATGCGCACGTGGTGGTGGCCCGGGGGCGGCCCTGACCGAAGCGCAGTTCGCCGGACCCCGGCCTGCGGAGCCTGCCGATGCCCCGCGAATCCACCGGGAGCCTGCCCTAACCGCCCCGGTCTGCTGGGGGCCGGGGTGCCGTACAACCCCACAACGTTTTTCAGCGGCTGAAAATGCGCACGGGGTGGTTCCTCGACGAGGGCCCTACCCGCAGCGCAGGTCTACGAACCCCGGGCTGCGGAGCGTGCCGGGGCCCCGCGAGTTCCCGGGGAGCCTTCCCCTACCGCCGCGATCCTGCTGGGGGCCAAGGTGCCGTACCACCCCACAGAGTTTTTCAGTGGCTGAAAATGCGCACAGGGTGGTGGCCCCGCGGCGGCCCTGCCCGCAGAGCAGGTCACCGGCACCCGGCCTGCGGAGCCTGCCGGGGACCCGCGAGTGCACCGGGAGCCTTCCCGAACCGCCCTGGTCCTGCTGGGGGCCGGGGTGCCGTACCACCCCACAGCGTTTTTCAGTGGCTGAAAATGCGCATGGGGTGGTAGCCCGGTGGCGGCCCTGACCGCAGCGCAGGTCGCCGGCCCCCGGCCTGCGGAGCTCACCGGGGCCCCGCGAGTGCACCGGGAGCCTACCCCAACCGTCCTGGTCCTGCTGGGAGCCGGGGTGCCGTACCACCCCACAGCGTTTTTCAGCGGATGAAAATGCGCATGGGGTGGTGGCCCGGCGGCGGCCCTGACCGCAGCGCAGATCGCCGGCCCCCAGGCTGTGGAGCCTGCCGAGGCCCCGAGAGTCCCCGGGGAGCCTGCTCCAACCGCCCCGTTTTTTCTGCGGGCCGGGGCACCATACCACCCCACACCGTTTTTCAGCGGTTGAAAATGCGCACGGGGTGGTGGCCCGGCAGCGGCCCTGCCCGCAGCGCAGGTCGCCGGCCCCGGGCCTGCGGAGCCTGCCGCGGCCCAGCGAGTGCACCGGGAGCCTGCCCTAACTGCCCCGGTCCTGCTGGGGGCCGGGGGGCCGTACCACCCCACAACGTTTATCAGCGGCTGCAAATGCGCACAAGGTGGTGGCCCCGCGAGGGTCATGCCCGCAGCGCAGGTGCCGGTGCCCGCCCTGCGGAGCCTGCCGGGGCCCCGCGAGTGCACCGCGAGCCTGCTTCAACCGCCCCGTTTTTGCTGCGGGCCGGGGCACCATACCACCCCACAGCGTTTTTAAGCGGCTGAAAATGCGCCCGGGGTGGTTCCTCGAAGAGGGCCCTACCCGCAGCGCAGGTCCACGAACCCCGGGCTGCGGAGCCTGCCGGGGCCCCGCGAGTGCGCCGGGAGCCTGCCCCAACCGCCCCGGTCCTGCTGGGGGCCGGGGTACCATACCACCCCACAGCGTTTTTCAGCTGCTGAAAATGCGCACGGGGTGGTGGCCCCGCGGCGGCCCTGCCTGCAGCGCAGGTCGCCGGGCCCTGACCTGCGGAGCCTGCCGGGGCCCCGCGAGTGCGCCGGGAGCCTGCCCCAACCGCCCCGGTCCTGCTGAAGGCCGGGGTACCATACCACCCCACAGCGTTTTTCAGCGGTTGAAAATGCGCACGGGGTGGTGGCCCGGCAGCGGCCCTGTCCGGAGCGCAGGTCGCCGGCCCCTGGCCTGCGGAACCTGCCGGGGCCCCGCGAGTGCGCCGGGAGCCTGCCCCAAACGTCCCGGTCCTGCTGGGGTCCGGGGTACCATACCACCCCACAGCGTTTTTCAGCGGCTGAAAATGCGCACGGGGTGGTGGCCCAGAGGCGGCCCTGCCCGCAGCGCAGGTCGCCGGCCCCCGGCCTGCGGAGCCTGCCGGGGTTCCGCGAGTGCACCGGGAGCCTGCTCCAACCGCCCCGTTTTTGCTGTGGGCCGGGGCACCCTACCACACCACAGCGTTTTTCAGCGGCTGAAAATGCGCCCGGGGTGGTTCCTCGATGAGGGCCCTACCCGCAGTGCAGGTTGCCGGCCCCCGGCCTGCGTAGCCTGCCGCGGCCCCACGAGTGCACCGGGAGCCTTCCCCAACCTCCCCGGTCCTGCTGAGGGCCGGGGTGCTCTACCACCCCACCGCGTTTTTCAGCGGCTGGAAATGCGCCCGGGGTGGTTCATCGACGAGGGCCCTACCCGCAGTGCAGGTTGCCGGTCCCCGGCCTGCGTAGCCTGCCGCGGCCCAGCGAGTGCAACGGGAGCCTTCCCCAACCACCCCGGTCATGCGGGGGCCGTTGTGCCTTACCACCCCACAGCGTTTTTCAGCGTCTGAAAATGCGCACGTGGTGGTGGCCCGGGGGCGGCCCTGACCGAAGCGCTGTTCGCCGGCCCCTGGCATGCGGAGCCTGCCGATATCCCGCGAGTCCACCGGGACCCTGCCCTAACCGCCCCGGTCTGCTGGGGGCCGGGGTGCCGTACCACCCCACAACGTTTTTCAGAGGCTGAAAATGCGCACGGGGTGGTTCCTCGACGAGGGTCCTACCCGCAGCGCAGGTCCACGAACCCCGGGCTGCAGAGCGTGCCGGGGCCCCGTGAGTTCCCGGGGAGTCTTCCCCAACCGCCGCGGTCCTGCTGGGAGCCGGGGTGCCGTACCACCCCACAGCGTTTTTCAGCGGCTGAAAATGCTCACGGGGTGGTGGACCCGCGGCGGACCTGCCCGCAGCGCAGGTCGCCGGCCCCCGTGCTGCAGAGCCTGCCGCAGCCCCGCGAGTGCACCGGGAGCCTGCCCTAACCGCCCCGGTAATGCCGGGGGCCGGGTTGCCATACCACCCCACAGCGTTTTTCAACGGCTAAAAATGCGCACGGGGTGGTGGCCCCGCGGCGGCCCTGCCTGCAGCGCAGGTCGCCGGCCCCTTCCTGCGGAGCCTGCCGTGGCCCCTGGAGTGCACAGGGTGCCTGCCCCAACCTCCCCGGTCCTGCTGGGGTCCGGGGTGCCGTACCACCCCACAGCGTTTTTCAGCGGCTGAAAATGCGCACGGGGTGGTAGCCCGACCGCGGCCCTGACCGCTGCTCAGGTCGCCGGCCCCCGGGCTGCGGAGCCTGCCGAGGCCCCTCGAGTGCCCGGGGAGCCTGCTCCAATCACCCCGTTTTTGCTGCGGGCCGGGGCACCATACCACCCCACTGCGTTTTTCAGCGGCTGAAAATGCGCCCGGGGTGGTTCCTCGAAGATGACCCTACCCGCAGCGCAGGTCCACGAACCCCGGGCTGTGGAGCCTCCCGGGGCCCCGCGAGTGCGCCAGGAGCCTGCCCCAACAGCCCCGGTCCTGCTGGGGGCCGGGGTACCATACCACCGCACAGCGTTTTTCAGCGTCTGAAAATGCACACGGGGTGGTGGCCGCGCGGCGGCCCTGCCTGCAGCGCAGTTCGCCGGGCCCCGGCCTGCGGAGCCTGCCGGGGCCCCGCGAGTCCACCGGAAGCCTACCCTAACCGCCCCGGTCTGCTGGGCCTGGGGTGCCGTACCACCCCACAACGTTTTTCAGCGGCTGAAAATGCGCACGGGGTGGTTCCTCGACGAGGGCCCTACCCGCAGCGCATGTCCACGAACCCCGGGCTGCGGAGCGTGCCGGGGCCCCGCGAGTTCCCGGGGAGTCTTCCCCAACCGCCGCGGTCCTGCTGGGGGCCGGGGTGCCAGACCACCCCACAGCGTTTTTCAGCGGCTGAAAATGCGAACGGGGTGGTGGCCCCGCGGCGGCCATGCCCGCAGCGCAGGTCGCCGGCCCCCGGCCTGCGGAGCCTGTCATGGCCCCACGATTGCACCAGGAGCCTGCCCCAACCGCCCCGGTCCTGTTGGGGGCCGGGGTGCCGTACCACCCCACAGCGTTTTTCAGCGGCTAATAATGCGCGCGGTGTGGTGGCTCGGCGGCGGCCCCGCCCGCAGCGCAGGTCGCCGGCCCCCGGCCTGCGGAGCCTGCCGGGGCCCCGCGAGTGCACCGGGAGCCTGCCCCAACCGCCCCGGTCCTGCTGGAGGCCGGGGTGCCGTACCACTCCACAGCGTTTTTCAGCAGCTGAAACGCGCACGAGGTGGTGGCCCCGCGGCGGCCCTACCCGCAGCGCATGTAGCCGTCCCCCTGCCTGCGGAGCCTGCCTGGGCCTCTCGAGTGCCGGGGAGCCTGCCCCAACCTCCCCGGTTTTGCTTCCTGCCGGGGCGCCGTACCACCCCACAGCGTTTTTCAGCGGCTGGAAATGCGCCCGGGTTGGTTCATCGACGAGAGCCTTACCCGCAGCGGAGGTCCACGAACCCCGGGCTGCGGAGCCTGCCGGGGCCCCACGAGTGCACCGGGAAACTTCGCCAACCGCCCCGGTCCTGCTGTGGGCCGGGGTACCATAACACCCCACAGCGATTTTCAGCGGCTGAAAATGCGCACGGAGTGGTGGCCCCGCAGCGGCCCTGCCCGCAGCGCAGGTCGCGGTCCCCCGGCCTTCGGAGCCTGCCGGGGCCCCTGGAGTGCACCGGGTGCCTGCCCCAATCGCGCCGGTTGTGCGGGGGCCGTTGTGCCGTACCACCCCACAGCGTTTTTCAGCGTCTGAAAATGCGCACGTGGTGGTGGCTCGGGGGCGGCCCTGACCGAAGCGCAGTTCGCTGGACCCCGGCCTGCGGAGCCTGCTGATTCCCCGCGAGTCCACCGGGAGCCTGCCCTAACCGCCCCGGTCTGCTGGGGGCCGGGGTGCCGTAAAACCCCACAACGTTATTCAGCGGCTGAAAATGCACACGGGGTGGTTCCTCGACGTGGGCCCTACCCGCAGCGCAGGTCCACGTACCCCAAGCTGCGGAGCGTGCCGGGGCCCCGCGAGTTCCCGGAGAACCTTCCCCTACCGTTGCGATCCTGCTGGGGGCCGGGGTGCCGTACCACCCCACAGAGTTTTTCAGCGGCTGAAAATGCGCACGGGGTGGTGGCCCCGCGGCGGCCCTACCCGCAGCGCAGGTCGCCGGCCCCCGGCCTGCGGAGCCTGCCGGGGCCCCGCGAGTGCACCGGGAGCCTGCTCCAACCGCCCCGTTTTTGCTGTGGGCCGGGGCACCCTACCACACCACAGCGTTTTTCAGCGGCTGAAAATGCGCCCGGGGTGGTTCCTCGACGAGGGCCCTACCCGCAGTGCAGGTTGCCGGCCCCTGGACTGCGTAGCCTGCCGCGGCCCCGCGAGTGCACCGGGAGCCTGCCCCAACCGCCCCGGTCCGGCTAGGGGCAGGGGTACCATACCACCCCACAGCGTTTTTCAGCGGCTGAAAATGCGCACGGGGTGGTGGCCCCGCGGCGGCCCTGTTTGTAGCGCAGATCGTTGGCCCCCGGCCTGCGGAGCCTGGCGGGGCTGCGCGAGTGCACCGGGAGCCTGCTCCAAACGTCCCGGTCCTTCTGGGGGCCGGGGTGCCGAACCACCCCACAGCGTTTTTCAGCGGCTGAAAATGCGAACGGGGTGGTGGCACCGCGACGGCCCTGCATGCAGCGCAGGTCTCCGGTCCCCGGCCTGCGGAGCCTGTCGGGGCCCCGCGAGTGCACCGGGAGCCTGCCCCAACCGCCCCGGTCCTGCTTGGAACCAGGGTGCCGTACCACCCCACAGCGTATTTCAGCGGCTGATAATGCGCCCGGGGTGGTTCATCGACGAGGGCCTTACCCGCAGCGGAGGTCCTCGAACCCCGGGCTGCGGAACCTGCCGGGGCCGCGCGAGTGCACCGGGAAACTGCGCCAACCGCCCCGGTCCTGCTGGGGGCCGGGGTACCATAACACCCCACAGCATTTTTCAGCGGCTGAAAATGCGCACGGAGAGGTGGCCCCGCGGCGGCCTTGCCTGCATCGCAGGTCGCGGTCCCCCGGCCTTCGGAGCCTGCCGGGGCCCCGCGAGTGCCCGGGGAGCCAGCCCCAACCGCCCCGGTCCTGCTACGGGCCTGGGTGCCGTACCAGCCCACAGCGTTTTTCAGCGGCTGAAAATGCGCACGGAGTGGTGGCCCCGCAGCGGCCCTGCCCGCAGCGCAGGTCGCGGTCCCCCGGCCTTCGGAGCCTGCCGGGGCCCCTGGAGTGCACCGGGTGCCTGCCCCAATCGCCCCGGTTATGCGGGGGCCGTTGTGCCGTACCAACCCACAGCGTTTTTCAGCGTCTGAAAATGCGCACGTGGTGGAGGCTCGGGGGCGGCCCTGACCGAAGCGCAGTTCGCTGGCCCCCAGCCTGCGGAGCCTGCTGATTCCCCGCGAGTCCACCGGGAGCCTGCCCTAACCGCCCCGGTCTGCTGGGGGCCGGGGTGCCGTAAAACCCCACAACGTTTTTCAGCGGCTAAAAATGCGCACGGGATGGTTCCTCGACGAGGGCCCTACCCGCAGCGCAGGTCCACGAACCCCGGGCTGCGGAGCGAGCCGGGGCCCCGCGAGTTCCCGGAGAGCCTTCCCCTACCGCCGCGATCCTGCTGGGGGCCGGGGTGCCGTACCACCCCACAGAGTTTTTCAGCGGCTGAAAATGCGCACGGGGTGGTGGCCCCGCGGCGGCCCTACCCGCAGCGCAGGTCGCCGGATCCCGGCCTGCGGAGCTCACCGGGGCCCCGCGAGTGCACCGGGAGCCTTCCCCAACCGCCCTGGTCCTGCTGGGGGCCGGGGTGCCGTACCACCCCACAACGTTTTTCAGCGGCTGAAAATGAGCACGGCGTGGCGGCCCCGCGGCGGCCCTGCCCGCAGCGCAGGTCGCCGGACCCCGGCCTGCGGAGCCTGCCGGGGCGCCGCGAGTGCAGCGGGAGCCTGCTCCAACCGCCCCGTTTTTGCTGTGGGCCGGGGCACCCTACCACAACACAGCGTTTTTCAGCGGCTGAAAATGCGCCCGGGGTGGTTCCTCGACGAGGGCCCTACCCGCAGTGCAGGTTGCCAGCCCCTGGACTGCGTAGCCTGCCGCGGCCCCGCGAGTGCACCGGGAGCCTGCCCCAACCGCCCCGGTCCGGCTAGGGGCAGGGGTACCATACCACCCCACAGCGTTTTTCAGCGGCTGAAAATGCGCACGGGGTGGTGGCCCCGCGGCGGCCCTGTTTGTAGCGCAGATCGTCGGCCCCCGGCCTGCGGAGCCTAGCGGGGCCGCGCGAGTGCACCGGGAGCCTGCTCCAAACGTCTCGGTCCTTCTGGGGGCCGGGGTGCCGAACCACCCCACAGCGTTTTTCAGCGGCTGAAAATGCGAACGGGGTGGTGGCACCGCGGCGGCCCTGCATGCAGCGCAGGTCTCCGGACCCCGGCCTGCGGAGCCTGTCGGGGCCCCGCGAGTGCACCGGGAGCCTGTCCCAACCGCCCCGGTCCTGCTTGGAACCAGGGTGCCGTACCACCCCACAGCGTATTTCAGCGGCTGATAATGCGCCCGGGGTGGTTCATCGACGAGGGCCTTACCCGCAGCGGAGGTCCTCGAACCCCGGGCTGCGGAACCTGCCGGGGCCGAGCGAGTGCACCGGGAAACTGCGCCAACCGCCCCGGTCCTGCTGGGGGCCGGGGTACCATAACACCCCACAGCATTTTTCAGCAGCTGAAAATGCGCACGGAGAGGTGGCCCCGCGGCGGCCTTGCCTGCATTGCAGGTCGCGGTCCCCCGGCCTTCGGAGCCTGCCGGGGCCCCGCGAGTGCCCGGGGAGCCTGCCCCAACCGCCTCGGTCCTGCTACGGGCCTGGGTGCCGTACCAGCCCACAGCGTTTTTCAGAGGCTGAAAATGCGCTCGGTGTGGTTCCCCGGCGGCGGCCCTGACCGAAGCGCAGGTCGCCGGCCCCCGGGCTGCGGAGCCTGCCGCGGCCCCGCGAGTGCACCAGGAGCCTGCCCTAACCGCCCCGGTCCTGCTGGGGGCCGGGGTGCCGTACCACCCCACAACGTTTTTCAGAGGCTGCAAATGCGCACAGGGTGGTGGCCTCGCGGGGGCCCTGCCCGCAGCGCAGGTGCCGGCGCCCGGCCTGCGGAGCCTGCCTGGTCCCCGTGAGTGCACCGCGAGCCTGCTCCAACCGCCCAGTTTTTGCTGCGGGCCGGGGCACCATACCACCCCACAGCGTTTTTCAGCGGCTGAAAATGCGCCCGGGGTGGTTCCTCAAAGAGGGCCCTACCCGCAGCGCAGGTCCACGAACCACGGGCTGCGGAGCCTGCTGGGGCCCCGCGAGTGCGACGGGAGCCTGCCCCAACCGCCCCGGTCCTGCTGAAGGCCGGGGTGCCGTACCACCCCACAGCGTTTTTCAGCGGCTGAAAATGCGCTCGATGTGCTTCCCCGGCAACGGCCCTGCCCGCAGCGCAGGTCGACGGCCCCCGGCCTGCAGAGCCTACCGGGGTCTCGCGAGTGCACCAGGAGCCTGCCCCAACCGCCCCGGTCCTGCTGGAAGCCGGGGTGCCGTACCACCCCACAGCGTTTTTCAGCAGCTGAAACGCGCACGGGGTGGTGGCCCCGTGGCGGCCCTGCCCGCAGCGCAGGTAGCCGTCCCCCTGCCTGCGGAGCCTGCCTGGGCCTCTCGAGTGCCGGGGAGCCTGCCCCAACCGCCCCAGTTTTGCTTCCTGCCGGGGCGCCGTACCACCCCACAACGTTTTTCAGCGGCTGAAAATGCGCACGGGGTGGTTCCTCGACGAGGGCCCTACCCGCAGCGCAGGTCCACGAACCCCGGGCTGCGGAGCGTGCCGGGGCCCCGCGAGTTCCCGGGGAGCCTTCCCCTACCGCCGCGATCCTGCTGGGGGCCGGGGTGCCGTACCACCCCACAGAGTTGTTCAGAGGCTGAAAATGCGCGCGGTGTGGTTCCCCGGCGGCGGCCCTGCCCGCAGCGCAGGTCGACGGCCCCCGGCCTGCAGAGCCTACCGGGGTCTCGCGAGTGCACAAGGCGCCTGTTCCAACCGCACCGGTCCTGCTGGGGGCCGGGGTGCCTTACCACCCCTCAGCGTTTTTCAGCGGCTGAAAATGCGCACAGGGTGGTGGCCCCGCGGCAGCCCTGACCGAAGCGCAGGTTGCCGTCCCCCGGCCTGCAGAGCATGCCGGGGCCCCGGGAGTGCACCGCGTGCCTGCCCCAACCGCCCCGGTCCTGCGGGGGCCGTTGTGCCGTACCACCCCACAGCGTTTTTCAGCGTCTGAAAATGCGCACGTTGTGGTGGCCCGGGGGCGGCCCTGACCGAAGCGCAGGTCGCCGGCCCCCGGGCTGCGGAGCCTGCCTGGTCCCCGCGAGTGCACCGCGAGCCTGCTCCAACCGCCCAGTTTTTGCTGCGGGCCGGGGCCCCATACCACCCCACAGCGTTTTTCAGCGGCTGAAAATGCGCACGGGGTGGTTCCTCAAAGAGGGCCCTACCCGCAGCGCAAGTCCACGAACCACGGGCTGCGGAGCCTGCTGGGGCCCCGCGAGTGCGACGGGAGCCTGTCCAAAACCGCCCCGGTCCTGCTGGGGGCCGTGGTGCTGTACCACCCCACAGCGTTTTTCAGCGGCTGAAAATGCGCTCGGTGTGGTTCCCCGGCGGCGGCCCTGCCCGCAGCACAGGTCGACGGC
>VMDR010021800.1:0-16604 GCA_007922815.1 Macrotus californicus
GCTTCGTTTCTGAAAAGGCAAGAGAGTGCCTGATTCATGTGATGGAAGGACATAGAGTCTCTCCGTGTTAATGGGAAGAGAAGGAAAGCTTAGATGGCGGTAAATCAGTAGAAAGGGAGAGGCATAGGAAAACGAAGTTGGCAATGCGTGATAGCTTCTACTTTCTCTCGGGAGTGAGACTCAAAATCATCAGCTGCCAATGATGTGGACAGGGAAAAGTGGGAGATTTAAAGAAAGTACAGAATGTTGGAAATCTTATTTAGGTAAATACAATAGGAAAGTAAACTAGCTCCTGGTTGGTTCGGGCCTGGTTGAGGCTGAAGTTACAGAAAGACCATCTGTGCTGTTCACGTCAGCTCTGACATGTGGTGAGAGGACAGAGCTGGAACCACTCAGACACGGTGACATGTAGCTTTTAAGACTATTGTAAGTATTAAATAAGATGAAGTCAATGAGGGGCCTAATAACAACATCCAGAGTATCAAGGGCACTCTGTAAATATTATTTTGCTTTCTCGTATGCCTTTTCTTTTTCTTCTATAAAGCAAATTCTTAAACTCACTCACCAGAAGACTGTTGTTAAGATCTTCATCTATGGGAAAGGATTAAAAAGACTTTCAGGACTGTGTTTTCTTATAAGTCTTCCTCCTCCTCATGACTTGCTTCCCCTTTTACACTGTCCTTTAATTGGCAGAATTGACTGCATGTGTTGACTGTCTTGACTGCAATTTTTAATCATTTAGTCTAAATTTCAAAAATGGTTAAATGTAATATAATATTAGGCAACTAGTGACTATAATCTTTAGTTGTTTTTACCTCACTGGCAGCTGAATACTTTGGTTTTCGAGAATACAATTATCATCAATAAAAATTATTAGTAAACATGGAGGTGTAGGGGATCAGTTATATACCCCTTATCAGGCTTGACACAATGGACAAAAGATACATCATAATATATTTGATATTTATTTTTGCTCCACCTTTAGACCATAACTTTTTAACTACTGTCATTTTAAATCCTAAGAGGTTTTACAATAAGTGAAACAAGTCCTTTACTTTATGAACTTCTCCATCAGTGATAATAACAAAAGCGCCCTAAGAAATGGAGGAAGAGAAGCCAAGAACCAAATTTGGTCAAAAGCCAGAAGTTCCCCACTTTTTACGAACCTGCCAATGGTCTGGGGAAAAATAATTAGAAGAGAGGCATGGAGAAAAACAAGACAGTGACAAAGACAGAGACAGAAACAGACAGAGAGAAAGTGTTTTTTATTTTCACTTTTAAGAACCTCACATGGGAAGCTACCACCTCTCACAGGGACACAACATGGAAAATAAAATGATTTTAGTAGTATAGATAATATGTTGCTCTATCAAAACACTGGTGAACACAAGCTAAGAATCCAGAGAAAAGCAAACTTGGAAACATACTCTCTGTCACAGAATAAGCTTTTTGGTTTTTTCCCTAATTTTATGCAAAATAAAAACGATGAGAATATTGTTCATGAAGACCTTTGGACATGTAGAATTTAAGAGTGAAACCGCTATTAGAAGAAAGATTAGCAGCAGCTTAAAAAATATTTGAGAAATAATCCTGTTGGTACAGATAAACAAAAAAGCAAATGCTCTTACCCTAAGCCATTTCTCTGCATTAGAGAGAGACACCAACAAGGGCGTAGAGAGGCTCTCAGTAAAACTCATTCATTGACTCCCTTCCTCCATTAGTTCAATCTCACATCACTGAGTACCAGTAACTAAGTGTCAGGCGACCCTTCAGACCCTGAGGAACTAAAGATAAACAAGAAAGACAAGGCCCCAACTCTTACAAGATTGACATTTTTATTGGAGGAATAGAAGTACTAAGCAACAAATAAATTAAGATCATTTCAGATAATAAGAGTTTTTATGAAAATAATATCAAGTGACATGGAACATCTAGGAGAGTAAAATATTACCACAAAATTCAGCTGCTTCAGACAATACACAAGCATTATCTCACCATCTGTGTGAATCAGGAATCTGGATCCATATTAGCCCTGTCTTCCAGCTCAGGGTCTCCCACTAGGCTGCAATTAAAGCACCCACCAAAGCAGCAGTTATCTCAAGGCACAACGGTGTGCCATCTGCTTCCAGGCTAACTTGGTACTTGTTGGCAAAATTTAGTTCTCTGTGGCCTGGTAGACTGAAGATCTCCGCCCCTTGTCCCTGACAACATGGCAGCTGGATTCATCAAAGTCAGCCAGAGAGGGAGGAGGGAGCAAAAGAGAGGAAAAGACAGAGTCAGTCTGTTATAGCCTTATCTCAGAAATGACCTGTCACTGTTACTATATTCTATTCATTAGAAGCAAGTCACTAGAGGTGGTCCACAAAGAAGCAGGGGGAATGACACAAGAGCATAAATACCGAATGTCAGGAATCAATCGTTGGGAACCATTTTAGGACCAGCCTACACCATAAGGAATCAGAAAGGTGGAAAAGAACATGAAATATGATACCAGAAGGTGAAATGCAGACCTGAATTAGCATTGGAATGAATCTTGATCAGGGGTGTCAAACTCATTTTCACTGGGGGCCACATCAGCCTCTTAGTTGCCTCCAAAGGACCGAATGTAATTTAGGACTGTATAAATGTGACTACTCCTTAACTAGGGGCAGGGAGCTTCGAACGGCTGCCGAGTAGAAAGAAGGTGTTGGGCCAGATAAAACAAGGTGGAGGGCCGAATTCAGCCCATGGGACTTCTGTTTCCCACCAGTCTTCTAGATGATCAGCTT
Source organism: Macrotus californicus (assembly GCA_007922815.1). Classification (NCBI taxonomy): domain Eukaryota; kingdom Metazoa; phylum Chordata; class Mammalia; order Chiroptera; family Phyllostomidae; genus Macrotus; species Macrotus californicus. The sequence goes on from VMDR010021800.1 coordinate 2,769, forward strand.
TGAGCAGATCACTTAACCTTATTAAACCTCCATTTCCTGGTGTATTAAATAGTAAAATAAAAATAGTAACAATATTAATTGCTACTTTAAAATGTAGGTGAATATTAATAATGAGTGTGTTAGCATTTTGTAAACTGTAAAATACTGTGCATCTTTAGGGAGCTTTATTTTAAAAGTATTTGATACAAAATAATGAGAAAGTGATATGCTTCAGAAATTATGCAAGATTTTTAATATCACCATTCATTTCTCTCCTGAACAGAAAAAATGAGAACGTGCTGACCAAGTTTATTTCCATTCACAATATTTTTAAATGTTAAGTCAACACTTTACATGTTTAACTCATTCTTTACCTCATAAAGTACTCACAAACACACCGCAATTTTGAAACTCTGAAAATTTTTGGAAGATGCATTTGTTTACTAAACCACAATAAAATAAAGAGTCTCAAAAGGGTTAATATGGGAATGAAAGCAAAGGAGAATATGCTACGTAGTGGAAGGAAGAACTATATTAAAATGGTTATTTTAAAACAGATGTGTGTCCTTTCACAATTACAGAAGCTGAAATATAACTGTAATCTACAACCATAAGGTAAGATTTCCATCTTTATGTGACATGAAAAATGTGCCAGGCCAAGACTTTCCCATAAACAAAATTGCTTTCTTCAACTCACGCTTTAATGCAAGATATCAATCATGTGGTGGATTTTATTACTCAGAATTTAGCTTTATTTTTGAAAGATTGCTTGCAGTCAGCTTGAAGTACAATTGTATATCATCCCTATTATATACACATCTGAGTTTAGGGAACTTTTTTTTTAATTTTAAAAAGAGTATTATAAATAGGAAGAAGTACCTGGTGAAGCAGAATTAGTTTGACATGGAGCATTTTAACTCAATGGTGTGGTTTTGATACCGTATTATTTATCTGCAGTCAGTCTGAGGCTTCAGGCTTTCTATCTGACTTCAGGGGATAGCAATGGCTCACAGCCCTATGAACGACTCCTCTATTTTGACGTCTCTTTTTCCTTTTTCACGTGTCATGATTGGTCAAACCATTCTCATTTTGAATAAATGGTAGTGCTGATACCAACACAATGCACTGACTACACAATACAGTTGGAGGATACGTATTCATACATGACAACAAGAACACCAAAAGTAAATGTGTGTGTGTGTGAAAATCAGTCTGGTATGGCCGAGACCGAGACTGAACGTGGTGGAAACAACACGCATGCTGTCTGTGGTCAGAGGTTCTCATACTCCACTTGTAGTCCCAGGTCACCAGCAGCTACGATGACTTAAATCAGTGATTTTCAGCTGGTGTGCCACAGTGCACTTGTGTGTTGCAATAATTTTTAAAGCATACAATACTTGACTATGTAGTCAGGGGCACTGACCTCTTTTCCCTTAGATTGTCAAATTAAAAAAATGACAATAGCCAATACAACAATAGCCATCTGGTGTTAATGAATCAAAATTATACCTATTTCTTGTCAGATCAGAAAAAAATCTAATATATTTTTTGGTGTTCCACAGAATTTTAGTGGTTAGTTTATGTGTGCCATGAGATGAAAAAGGTTGATGTTCTGACAGGTGTGGGTCAGTGAATTGAGTGCCAGCCTGTGAACCAAAGGGTCGTCAGTTCAATTCCCAGTCAGGTCGCATGCCTGGGTTGCTAGTCAAGTCCCCAGGAGGGGGCGCATGAGACACAACCACACATTGATATTTCTCTCCCTCTCTTTCTCTCTCCCTTCCCCCCTCTAAAAATAAATAAATCAAATCTTTAAAAACAAAAAGAAAAAGGTTGAAAATCGCCATCTTGAATCATTCACAGTGTGGGGGAGGGGAAACTTCCCCTTTTTTCTGAGTTCTCCTGTCTGGTCTAATAACCAAATTCACATAGGACAGATCAACAGGAGAAAACGACCAAAGTTAATTACTTATGCACATATGGGGGTTCTGTGAAAATATGGAATCCAAGAACAAATCAGGCAGTTGAGGCATATATGACATTAAGAGAGGTAAGGAGAGGAGCCAATGGTATAGAGGTTAGTGGTTTGGGACTTCAAAGGGCAAGAAGGGAATTCACATAGAGATGGAAAAGCAACTATTTGGTAAATCTGTGTTTGCTGGGCCATCTTTATCAATGGGATACAGAAAGGACTTTGAACAAACAGGCCTTGCTGGCTCCTCTCTGTCAATCACACATAGGCTCACATTACACTCTAGTCATCTATGTGATAACTCCCTCCCTGGAGCAGGTTCTTTGTCTCAACTCCTTTTAGGCAGTTAGGGGTAATATCTAAGGCTTTTCCTGAGTCTTTCGTTTCTTAAAAATAATCAGATTAAACTAATCCATATCCGAAAGAGCCACATTTTGGTGTGGCAAACTCTATTCCTGTCAATAGTCTACCATGAATTTAGTATCCCTTGGACACACCAATAAAAAATAACAATGCATATTAAAATGAAGATGTAGAGCCTTGAAGAGCTCACCGCTGAAGCTGCCAAAATATTTGCAGTCAATTTCTAGGTAGGAAAGGTGTAAAGAGTTTCTAGTGCTGTCCTTTACGGGGCCAAATTGGGAACAATACTCGCTGAAGAAGTAGCAGATGTGCAATGTCACTGCATCCCAGCTGCCTAAGAATAGGCAGAACACTTTAAAAACCTTTCAACCTATCTGTGATGAAAAATGCATGCTGGTTGAAACCCCTTAGAACTTTAAATTAGCCACTGTAGCACACTCAGCCGCACAATCCAGTTGCCCTAAAAGCACCAAATGCAAGAAGAAAATTAGCACTGTGGCTCTTTAAAAAAAAACCCTTCACCGAGCCTGCCTATGAGGTTTTTCTTTTCTTCAGCAAAATGCTTAATTTCCAGGGCTGCCTTAGCTGTCATACTGCTGGAGGTGATTTTTGTTATTGAAAATAAAGGATAAAAACCTAATCCCAAGGCAATCAAATTTAACTTGGGATAAGTGACTAAGAACCACATTCAAATGCTTAGAAGTGGGGATACTTTTAGATAACTTCTTATGTAATCCCTACTTAAACATACTTATACAGATGAGTGTCATTTCCACAGTTTTACGTTAATATTCTTTTAGAACTGTAAAATGGAATAAGAGCTGCTAAACACACTTCATGATTGTTTTGACAAGCCCGGTTTAAACATTTGTGTTGTGAGGTGTCACGGGCTCAGGGCTGCATGATCCAGTGTTCAGCTTTCCTTAAGGCCAAATCCTATCAAGCTTAACTTTCCGTTACGTAGAAATTTAGGTGCCAACTCCTAAAGCTATCCGCTCCCTTTAAATAGAAGTCAAGAAATTGCGCTCTTAGATAATTTGATAAGAAATACATTCCTTATGATAATTTTACACTTTTTTAAAATCCTAATCTTGGTGAGAAAGTGCCATGTACGGTAGCATGTTAGTCTCTAAGCCAGTATTAGCATAGTGGCCACAGGATGAGATTTCTTTAAAAATATCTTATATATCAAAGTTCCTCCTTGGAAAATCATTTGTATAATTAACTCTTCTTAGTGACATGTTGTTGTATTCAATTTAACCAGAGTGCACTGGGCACTCACCAATGTTTGGATCTATCACATGGTCTCAGAAGGGTTACCTATGAGGTAGATTACTGAAGTTAGAGTCAGTTATCTGTCACATATGAAGTACTCAATAAACATAAGGTACTGATGTACCTTTGCTAACTATAGTGCGTAGTTTAACACATATCTCAATCCCAAATAAATCTGCCTTGTCAGTTTAGTTTTTCTAAAGATTACAAATAACACTATTAGTAGCATACTTTTGGGTCAATGTGTCAAACATTGTACGAAGACTTTACACATATTTTAACAAATGTATAAAAGGCAAACAGTGCCCAGCATTCAGAAGGAACTCAATAGTAATATTTACCATTATCTGCCTACATCACACATTTTACAATGTGAACAGAATTGCTTAGAATTTGTTAGTGCCACTGTGAATCAAGCAGTATGCATAAAGGCACACTAGGGTGAAGTCCCATATTATGTAAGCCAAGTATACTTACCAATGGTACATATAACTAGATTTAACCTACAACATTCTGTTTGGTTCTAGTCTCTAAAATGGAATACGTTGTATAAAACTATTCTTGTAAAGGTACAATAGATTTATAATAATAGTAGGTATTTGTGTTATTGCTCTCATTTTCTAGATGAGAAAACTGAGGCCAGGAACATTCAAGTTTGTTGCCCTAGGTCAGCAAGTAATAAAGGGCAGAATAAAGCTTCAGACTAACCCTGCCTGACACTCCAACCTTGGAACTTCACTGCCGTTCTGTGCAGCTTTCTGGTTTTTTTGAAGCAGTGGTGCACTGTGAAGGACAAAGGCAAGTTTCCAGCCCTTGGAAAAAAATCTCAAAGATTGTATTATTTTTAAAAATTAATTTCAGAGAATATTAATATCTTTGTCATCTTTGAGAATTTCTTATCGGAAGGCAAATCCTAATGAAAAATACTCTTGGAACAGTATCAAAATAGGGAAATGCCATTACTCTCTATGCCCTGCCAGGCCCATAATCAACATCAATAGTAAATCTCAGCACACTTTCACTCTCACTGAGCCTGAACGTTGCCTCGGGTCTGTTCAACATCATGCTCGTGGCAGCTCCTCAGCACCCAAACGGTGAGAACTGGCACTTAGAAAACCTGATACACCAAGATTCAGGTTCAGCCTCCAGTCAGGGCACATACAAGGATCAACCAATGGGTGCACAATAAATGAAATTTTAAAAACCTTTAAAAAAATCAAAAAACCTTTTCCCATCCTGGCCTTAGGCCATCCCATTTCTGTTAATAGACTTGGAGGCCCTGTTGACATTTATCCCACTGACTTTTGTTGTGTCCTCTCCTCCCGGGCACTGTGCTCAACAGGTAGACTACAACAATCCAAGTATAATATTTGCCCTCAAGGAACGCACAGGCTGTCAGGAAAACTGACTAAAAAAGTAAAAACCAGCCATTACTATGCTCCTGAAATCATATAGAAAAAGCATAGGTGCACATATGGAGTGATGAGGGCAATTAATCTGAGAGTATAGGTGGATGTAGGGAACAATTCCAAGGGAAGGTGACAGTCGACTTAATCTTCAAAATAAGTAGAGTTGGTCAAGGAGACACCATGAGGGGGTAGGTCACCCTAAGCAGAGAAAAGAACACATGCCATGTGTAAGCCTGGAGAGGTGAACAAAGCTAGATTATGAAGGGCTTTCTTTGATTTACTAGAGTCTGTCTTTTATCTTGAAAGAGTTAGAGAAACATTTAAGCATTTTGAACAGGTACATGACAGAATCACTGGTCTGTGTGATGTGCTGTGGTAGATCTGTTTAAAAAGCAGCATTTGAGTAGAGAACTTTTCTCAGGACCTGCAATAGTCCAAGTGAAAAATTATAAAAACCTGAATTAAGATCATCACAGTGAAATAGAGAGGAGAGGGTTGATTAGAAATATTGAAAAAGTAGAATTTATATGACTTTGACTTCATTGGAAGTGATAGAGCTTGGGAATTAGAGGAATCTAGGAGGAAGCCTAAATCTCTGGCTTGGACAAACTGATGTGTGATGATTCCATTTCATGAAATAAGAGATACTAGAGAAGGCAGAATTTTTAGTCCAAAATGATGAACTCATTTGGGGATTCATTAAAATTAACCTAGCAATAGTACTTCCATATGGAGTTGCACATTTTATCGTTGAAAATAAAGATATGAAGCACAGGAGGCAGTAGATCTTGTATCTAAGCGCTAGTTAAAAACAGAGGCACGGATCAACTCATTCAAGGAAAGTACATTGACAGCCAATAAAAGTTCCTATTTTAAATTAGTGGGCAGCGATGTGACATTGTAGTTAGGATAGTGAGCACGGCAGCCAGACGACCCAGTTCATATAATGAATCCAACACTTATTATGTGTGTAATATTGACAAAAATTGCTTGACCTCTCTATGCCTGTGCCCTCAAATGTAAACTATGGCAATAATAGTATCTAGTTCATAAAATTACTTTGAAATGTTAATACATGCAAAGGCTTACAACATTGCAGGTAATAAATGTTAGCTAATGCAATGATGAAGATCATTGCTTATGATTATAGAAAAAAAATACAGTTTTTCCTTACTTTTAAGTCCTTTCCATATAAAGGAGAAAAACAAACACATCTATAAAACAAATAATAATAATGAATGGTTGGATAGCTAACATCAAAAAAATGTTATGGTATCAACTGAGCAGTGAGTGCTGGGATGGATAGAGATGTCAAAACTTAGTGGCGATCAGGCTCCACCTACAGCAGGACATGGCAATCACTGGGACCAAGAAGCTGTATTTCTTCAGGTAAACACCCTAGAAAGTGTTAGTAAAGACAAATACTGCCTGATAAATAATTTTATTTAAGGCCAGCCCTGCCCATGAGCTTCATTGCTTATGTGGTACAAAAGACTCAGCCCAACATAAAGAAAATATCAAAAAGCATGATGCTTAGAATATAGACAGCTGAGCCTGTAAAATGTGGAATTGATTTTTATTATGGTTTATGTAACTTGCACCAAAAATACTAGGTAAAAATCGTAAGGGGACAGACACACAAAAAAGAGCCCCTAAAATCAAACCTATCCCTAGATATCAGTAAGCAGTCTTGGAAGGTAATTAATAAATGTTATGTCATAATGGGTATCCTAGCAAACAGTGGGCTGTAATTGTCAGGAATATTATAGAAACAATTCAAACACCAACTTCTTACTGTGACCAGATGAACCTTTAAGGGCACTTTTCCATCTTTACATTCTGTGCTAAGTACCACAGTTGAAATGCTCTATATGTGCAATGTGCATGGAGGAGACTGGGGTTACAGGGCTCACTATTACTCCCTAGCATCGCCACTAACTAATATCAACAATAACTAGTATTATCTCTTAATAGCATTATTGTTCATTTTTCTTCTTTTATTATATCTTCAACTTTAAAAAGAGGCTGAAAAACTCTCCTAGGTTCTCATAAGAAACCCTACAAAAGAGGCTTACTCTTTCTCTCTCAGAACAGATAAAATCCTTGCTGATATCTTTAGCAAGTTCTACTGTAACAGGGTATAGCCAGGCTCCCCCCATAGAGGGATTAGTAATGGGATCCAGAACTTGGGGTATCCAGAAAATATTAAAAATACATAGGATGTCCTCATCCCCACAAGCCTGAACTGGGGGATGGGATACATGGAGCCAGGCCTTTGAGTTATTTTGCATACAGACAGTTTTTCAAATAATCTCAAGACCAGTCATTTAACATATCTATGACTTTTAACTGGTTTCATGGATACGTTAAATACCTGTGGCCAGGCTTTGAGCCAGGGAGCTGGGAGTTAACTGGGAGGCAACTTCCACTGGTTTCCTCACCTGTGTAAGAGCTTGGAGATGATTAGCTCCAGGTCACAGGGTCACACACCTGCATGGACTTACTATGGCAGGCCAGGAAAGCTAGAAAAATACAGGAATGCTGGTGGTGTAGCCGATTGTGGGAGGAGTCAGAAATGGGGCTGCAGAGGAAGATTGGCGCTGGAATTTAAACCCAGGTGCAGCAGCCATGCAAGTGGGAGCCAGATGGCTTTGGTGAGGTTCACAAGTCTTTGGGGCTCCCTTTGCCACGCATCTTAGGAAGCTGGGAAGCAAGATGTAGCAGCGATACAGAGCTCTCTGTTAGCAGTTGAGAAGAATTCAGGAGAGACGCTTTGGGAAGGAAAGGGGTGAGAAGACTCTTGCTGGTGGGCCATGAGAGGGTGCCACCCAGGTTTGGATTAAGAACTGGAGATTGTGGTGACATAGCTAATGGTGCTGGGAAGCGCAGAAGGTCTGCTAGCCAAGCTCAGATTACTGGGAAGAACCTGGAGCTAGCCAAGGCATGAACTTCTGTGTTTTCCTGAGTTACAGTACTCCTGGCTGGCCGGACAGGGCAAAGGGGGAAGAGAGGACTGTATGTGTTTGTGGGTGTTCTAGTGGACTTTGGGGCTTTAACAAAGACATTAAGTCATTACTCTAAGTCTGTATAACTTTTGAATAAGTAGTTCCTTTCCTTTTCACCATTCTCTGGCATTGAGAACGATAATTCCCTGGTGGCAAGCAAGGTGCACCTAGTACAGGGAGAGCCTGGGAGAAGTGGGGTCCGTTCAGTAATAGTGTCTTGTCTCCCCCATCACAGGTCCATTCTGTAACACTACAGGTTGAAATGACTTGCTCTAATTTCATTTTACTATATTCCAAATAGAGAACTTCTTAAAATTGCCAGTAGGCCAATTTCATGCTAATTCTGGCTCATTTTATGCCTGTTACAGGGAAGAATACGACTTGGTTTTGTTGTTTGTTTTTAAGTAAATCTCTAGCTTTGTTTCCCTCTGTGTCATACAATAGTGTTAGCACTCCAAGTAATTAAAGTAAAGCCTAAGGCGCAGATAATATTTTTACATGATTACCACTAACTAATCAGCTACAGGAATTCTCTCTATCATTATATACTGTCACGCTAAAGATTTAATTAAAAAACTTTATGGAAGGATTGTGTGGTAAGATGATATAAAGTGTCTCTTCCACTTGTTTTAAGTGCATTGTTCTCAGCCGTGTATACCAATTAGGTAAATAAGAGTCTCTATGACTGCCTTCACTATAGAGCAGCTTTCTTTAAGCAATGGCAGTAACTACTGCTGGTCTAATGAGATAGCATTTTATTATTGTTTTCCACTGAAATTAGATACTGCTACACAAAGCTCAATCTTCATTACCCTTTGATTATTACAGGGGCTGATGATGGTGCAGGTCATTCAAAATCCCATAAACTCAGAGAAATGCTCAGATATCAAAACACTGTGTGTAATGTACAGGGCAGCTCCCATTTTGATGAGTAAGAAAGAATAATTTAAATCATACATGAGAGTGATAATATGGCAACATGGTATCAGGAGTGCATCCAAGAGTTTTACTAATTGATCCATAGATGATATCCTTATTTGCAGCAAGACTAGATGTGGATTACAAATGTAGAATATACAATGTGGAGCTTCTCAGAATAGTGAATTTCAGTTTCATTAACCAAACAATAGAACTACTAAACAACTTCAGTAAAGTTGCAGGATACAAAATCAACATACAGAAATCTATCTCTACAAACCAATGACGAATGATCAAAAGAAGAAATTAAGAAAATAATCCCATTTACAGTTGCATCAGAAAGTATACAATAACTAGAATAAGTTTAATCAAAGGGATCAAAGACCTGTTCACTGAAAACTGTAAGACATTGAAAAGAGAAACTGAACAACATACAAATAAATGGAAGGCTATACCTTGCTCATAGACTGGAAGGATTAATATTGTTAAAATATCCTTACTGCATAAAGTGATATACAGAGTCAAAGCAATCCCTATTAAAAAATCAGTGGCATGCCCTAGCTGGTGTGGCTCAGTGGATTGAGTGCTGGCCTGCGAACCAAAGGGTTGTTGGTTCGATTCCCAGTCAAGGAACATGCCTAGGTTACAGGCCAGGTCCCAGTAGAGGGCATGCAAGAGGCAACCACACAGTGATGTTTCTCTTACTCCTTTCCCCTCTCTCTAAAAATAAATAAATAACATTTAAAAATTAACCCTAAAATTCATATGGAACCACAGAAGACCTTGAATACCCAAAGAATCTTAAGAACAAAGTGGAAGGTATCATACTCCCTGATATCAAGTTATAATACAAAGCTACAATAATATACTATAAAAACAGTATAGTACTGATACAAAAACAGATCTGAGATGAATGGAATAAAATGCAGAGCTCAAAAATAAATCTCACATAGTCAATTAATCTATGGTAAAGGAGGACAAGATATACAATGAAGACACTGTCTCAATAAGTGTTGTTGGCAAAACTTGACAGACATATGCCACAAAATTAAACTGGACCATTTTCTTACATCACATATAAAATTAAACTCAAAATGAATTAAAGACTTAAATGTTAGACTTGAAACTATAAAACTCCTAGAGGAAATAACAGCAAGTAAATTCTGATATTTCTCTTAGCAAAATCTTTTTGGATATATCTCCTTGAGCAAGGGAAACAAAAGAAAAAATAAACAAATAGAATTACATCAAACTAAAAAGTTTTTCACATCAAAGGAAATAATGAACAAAATGAAAAGACAACCCACTAAATAGGAGAAGATATTCACAAATGATACATCTGATAAAGGGTTAATATCTAAAGTACACAAAGAATACATACAACTTAACAGCAAATGAACAATTTAATTAAAACAAAAAAATGGCCCCAGCTGGATTGAGCTCAGTGGATTGAGTGTGGGCTGCGAACCAAAGGGTCACTTGTTCGATTCCCAGTCAGGGCATATTCCTGAGTTATGTGGTCCCCAGTGCAGACCACATGAGAGGCAACCACACATTATTTCTCTCCCTCTCTTTCTCCCTCCCTTCTCCTCTGTCTAAAAAAATTAATAACATCTTTGAAAAAATTGGTGGAGGAACTGAATACACTTTTCCCGAGAGGACATACAGATGGCTAATAGACATGTGAAAAGATGCTTCATTTTACTAATCAGGGAAATGCAAGTTAAAACCACAATGAGATAGCACTTCACACTTGTCAGAATGCCTATCATCAATAAATCAACAGTAAGTGCTGGCGAGGATGTGGAGAAAAGGGAACACTCACACACTGTTGGTGGGATTACAAATTAGCACAGCCACTATAAAAAACAGTGTGGAGATTCCTCAACAAATAGGGCTGCCGTACAATCCAGACATTCTACTTCTGGGAATATATCTGAAGAGAGAAATGTTTTAGTGGTATATCAGACTTGGCAAGAAAAAAAAGAGAGAGAGATGACTTACATAAATAAAATCAGAAATAAAAGAGAAGTAACAACTCACACCAAAGAAATACAAAAGAATATAAGAAAATATCACAAACAACTATCTCCCTACAAAGTGGACAATCTGGACAAAATGAATAAATTTCTGGAAATGAACAATCTTCCAAAGCAGGAAGAATCAGAGTATCTGAATAAAAAGGTAAAATTGAGCAGTAATTAAAAAAATGAAAAAATTCCCAACAAAGATAAGTCCTGGACTGGATGGCTTTGCAGGTGAATTTTACCAAACATTCAAAGAACTAACAACTATCCTTTTAAAACTATTCCAAAAATTTTGAGTAAAGGGAGTACTCCCAAGCTCATTTTTCGAGGCCCACATTATTGTAATTCCAAAACCAGATAAAGACACTAGAAAAAAAAGAAAATTATAGGCCAGCATCATTGATGAACATATATGCAAAAATCCTCAACAAAATATTAACAAACCAGATCCACCAATACATTTAAAAGATCACACACCATGGTCAAGTGGGATTTATTCTGGGGATTCAAGGTTGGCACCACATCCACAAACAAATAAACATGATACACCACATAAACAAAATGAAGGATAAAAACCACATAATTATATCATTAGATGCAGAAAAAGCATTTGATAAAATCCAGCACCCATTTATGATAAAAACTCTCAGGAAAGTGGGAACAGACGGAATATGCCTCAACACAACAAGGGCCATACATGGCAAACCCATTGCCAGCATCATACTCAATGGGTAAGAACAAAGTGTTTCCCTTAAGATCAAGAACAAGGCAGGGATGTCTGCTTTCACCAGTCTTAACACAATGTTTTGATAAAGAGAAACTTTAGTTATTAAAACATATTCCCATGTTGCCTTATAAACTTATTTTGTTCAGTAGCACATTACAACACAGTGTAGCATTACCAAACCTATTCACAGTGAGGCTTTTTCATATTAAACCTCTACTGAACTTTTCTCTAATTAATTAAAAATCTCATCAGGAGATAACCTTTACTTTGACATAGCATCTTTCAAAATATATTCTTGAAACTACATTTGTTATATATCCTAATATCGAGTAAGAAAGCTTAGAATAGAAATAAAAGGGTTGAATTAATTAGTCAACAATGATTTATTAGACATTTATCCAAAGGGAGACTTCACGTCTCTTCATTCCCTTGGCTTGGTGCCGCATTTTGTTTGTTTAATGAGAACTCTATCATCTGTGAAGTTTACGAAAGATTTAAAATTCTGGCATCTAGATGCATACATTTATTATGATAATACTTGGCAATGACAGTAACCATCCAAATTCTGTATAACTTGAGTAGAAATTTAAAAATATGACACTTAATCTTTTCCTGAAATACATTTAAGAGGATTAACCATCTGACCTAAATTATGTCAGTTGCTCTATTAAATAGATGTTTGGAAAGTTTAAATACATCAGTTTGGAGAATTTATCTATGAGTCAGCCTAGTTTGGGGCAAAAAAAACTCCCCAAAATGTGATGGAAATATATTTACTTGATTTTATTTTTTAAAAAGATTTTATTTATTCATTTATTCATTCATTCACTCTCACACACCCCCTACTGGGGACCTGGCCTGCAACCCAGGCATGTGCCCTGACTGGGAATCGAACCAGCAACCCTTTGGTTCACAGGCCAGCACTCAATCCACTGAGCCACACCAGCCAGGGCCTATTTTTACTTGATTTTAAATAATGATTGCATAGATGATGAAATTGCTAACAATTGTACAAACCATAATTAACTGAAAACTAGAAGATTGTGCATAAAGCTTTTTGTTCTGCTGTTAGCTATTTAATTTCACAGCAATTAATATCACTTAGTTAATACCTTTCATGTTCTAGTTAAGCACTCATAGGTTTCCCAAGTGACTTTCCCCCCTAAATATTTATGTTTCAGGAAGTATCTTCCCTAGATATTTTAGAGAGTTAGATTCCAAGTTAATTTTCATTTTTAATCAGTTTTTTGCCTATAAATTTTGACTTCACTATATGCATTTATATCATTCCTCTATTTTCAGTGCTGGTGGAACATGACATGAAATCAAGATCTGTTACAAATTCAATTAATTTTATTCAAGAATGCAGCTATGGATAAGAAATAAAAGTAGGAGGACTCAAAATTTAGAGCTAATCCTCTACTTAACTCCTGTTGAATCAATCTGTTGTAACTACTTACCAGTTTTGGTTTCATACTCCTCAGTATTTTAGTCTCTGCATAAGTGTGTTAGTTGTTGTACCTAATTACCACAACTCGATGTCTTATAAAATAAAAACTCGTCCTCTTGCAGTTTTGGGGTTCAGAAGTATAAAATCAGTGTTGGCAGAATTGGTTGCTTCTTGAGGTTCTGAGGGAGTATATGTCCATGATTCTTTCCTGGCTTCTAGGTGCCACAGAAACCCTTGGAATTTCTTGGTTTGTGGGCGCATCACTCCAGTCTCTGTCTCCATCTTCACAGGGCTTTATTCTCTGTGTCACTTCTAAAGACAACATTCACTGGACTTAGGACCCATCTAGGTATTCAAATGATCTCATGTTGGGATACATTCTTCCTTTATAATTTGCAAACTATCGTTTTTTTTTTCTATTAGTAATTCAGAGGGCTCTCATCTCGAAACATTTAATTATTTATTTATTTTTAATTTCCAAACTATAATTTATTTTTATGATTTGAAAATTATACAGAGTTTGCCTCCTACCTTAGCTATCTTTCCTTATATTAACTTCTCTTCACAATAGTCTATTTAGTCTTCTTACCCAAAGCTTAGTTCCTAATATATTTTTACTCTTTCTTAGGAATCCTTAATCTGTGAAGACCCTTTTCCAAATAAATTCACAATCACCTGGAACTGGAGAAATATCTTTGGGGGGACCAAAATATA
>VMDR010021801.1:0-16606 GCA_007922815.1 Macrotus californicus
TCATTAAGTTAAATATTATTCAGTGTTTCTAAGAGAGTAAAAAACTCATAAACTATTGGGTTTAGTATAAATTTGGGCAATCATTTGGAAAAATTAATCAAAATATGAACTATCCATACTCTTTGCCTCAACTAATTTACATCTATGAATCTACCCTAACGAATCTCTGCACGATGGATGGAAACAGTTTCAGCAGTGTTGTAAGAGTAGACTGCAGAAAGAGAAGGGGAGCAGGCTTTCCATTGAATGTATGCCTCTTTGGGATATTGACTATTTTAACCTGGTAATTTTTAAAGACTCAGAGAGAACTTTTGACCCTCCCCCTTTACCTGCCTAAAAGGAATTTAGATGGAGGACCTGTGCTGGGAAGGAAGATGCCATTACAGACAACAATGAAACCATCGTTATAAACCAGTGTCTGATAGAGAGGAACCTAGCCAGTCCATTTGTTCAAAGTGCTCTCTGTGTCCCGTTATTAAAGATGGCCCAACAAACGCTCACTTACCAAATGTTTGCTTTTCCACTGGCGTGTGAATCATATTCCTGCCCTTTGAAATCGCAAATCACAACCCCATCTTTCTCTTTATCTCAAAAATGACATATAAACCTCAACTGCCCAGAGTGTATCCTTGGGTCTTACATTCTTATGACACCCCCACATTCACATCCATCATAAATTTTGGACACTTTCTCCTGTTAATAGGTCTCACGTTAATTTGATTATCAGCCCAGACAGAAGGATTTAGAAAGGTGAAGAAAAATTCTTTTTTGACCCCCCCCGCCCCAGAAAACAATCTATAGGGAAAGCAAGCTACGCTACAACCCAGGGGAGTGAGCAAATACTTGGTGGAATATTTCATATTGCCACAGAAATTTGTTGAAAAGAATAACATGCTCTTAAATGTTGAAATGTAAAGATTTCCAAGGTATCGTTAAGGAGAAGAGCAAATTGCAGAATAATATATAAGATCTGTCCAGAAAAAGTCCAGCCATTGTTAACTGTTTACATGACCTCAATGTAACCTGGCAGCCAAGTAGAGTGGACTGGAATGCAGCTAAGTGAACAATGACGACTTCACTGTACTAGTCAGTGGGGGCACTAGAGGCCTTTTAGTGAGCATGTGCACTGTGTGGCCATCACATTTAAAATGACTGAGCGAGTAATGCAGCAAATCTGCATCAAATTTTGTGTTAAGCTTGAACATTCCTCCACAGAAATCATGCAGATGATTCAGAAGGCCACAGCTATGGGCTACCGGTGACTGGCAGCTTTATCATGACAATGCACCTGTTCATGCATCATGTCTCGTGCAGAGCTTTTGGCAAAACATCAAATCTCCCAGGTGACTCAGCTTCCCTATAACCCAGATTTGGTGCCCTGTGACTTCTGGCTTTTCCCAAAACTAAAATCACCTTTGAAAGGGAAGAGTTTTCAGACTGTTGATGAGATTCAGGAAAATATGACAGGGCAGTCTGTGGCAACTGGGGAGAACTGTGAACTGTGTGAGGTCCCAAAGTGCCTTCTTTGAAGGGGACTGAGGCATCATTGACCTATGTACAATATTTCTTGAAACTTGTATCTTCTTCAGTAAATGTCTCTCTTTTTCATGTTACATAGCTGGATACTTTGTGGACAGACTTCAATATGATGTAATTCCACTCACACAAAAATATGCATATGTACAGTGGATAGGAAAAACTGCCAGGAGTATGGATTTCTGAAGAGGACAGTCTAATGCACAGAGTGGATACATAAGGAAGTATTCACATTTATTCTTTTATGCTTCTATATTGCAGAAAAGAAATTTACATGGAGAATATGTTTAATGAGCTCATTAGTTTTATAGTATATAAAAAATTTACACAAAATAGTCATATGCATAAAGGTCACCAATTTAAAATATTTATAAGAATACAGATTAATTTTAAATGAATGGATGAATTACTTATGAAATACATGGAAATATTGGGGATATAAGTGGGAACACAACACATTTGAAAGAGATATCAACAACTTGGTTATACAGTGGTACCTTGATATTTGTCATTAGTTCATCCCGGAGCCCGTGATGAGTGCTGAAACCGATGAGCACCAAATGATGAAACATTTTCTCTTGCGAAGCGTGTCGTGACTCATAGAAAGTCCAGCAAGTGCAACAGGTCCTGAGCAAGTGCTGGGTGCTGAAACATTTTTTCTCCCAAAATGCAATGAGTACAGGGTTTGATGAGTTCTGAAGCCAGCGAGTGCTGAGCTTTGACTGTATATTATCTTATCAGAATAACATTTATAGAAAAAGGTCCCTCAAACTAGTTCCACATTATTAAGAACAATGCCATGATCTCAGCTGGCCAATTGCACTTCAGCAGTTATGATAAAATACAAGTATAACAGTGACTATGAGGGAGTTTTGACTGGTGAATAAGCTACCTCCGTCCATGTTTTGAAAAAAAAAAATTGTTTCAGAGGATTACACTGGAGTGGCAATAGCTTAGAAAATGTCTGTTTTTCTGCATGATATCTAATGCATTTAATTATTTGCCAGTCCTTTATTATAAATTTCTTTCCATGCAATATTAATAAATCATGTCAGTATCAGACGTTTGTGCTGCTTAGTATTCTGCAATAAGCCAAAAAGATCCTTCAATGAGTTTAACTCTCCCTCAGGACTAGGAATTTCAACAGAAACCAACAGCAATTAAAAATTTGTCTGAGAGAATTTAGTGACATCTGTATCGAAATAATGGAGCCAGAAAGGTTCTCCATTAAACCTCTCGTGGTCAAAAGAAAGAAGGATGGTAGGAAAACAAGAGACATTACTTGGTGGTTTCCTTTCTCACACACATCCAAATCTATACAAAACATGCAGGAAGAAAACATCTTCTGTATTTCTGATTCAAGCAAGCACAAATTGTTACTCTAGGGCATTCTTTTATTGGCACTTGTCCTTTCTGATATTCTAAGTCTCAGAGCATGGTAATTTATTCCATCACAAAGGGAACGAGTTCCTCATTTATATCTACCCTCAAATCATATCAGAGAGAATTTAAAGTACTTTGGCATCTTCATATTTTATGTGAAATGTTACTAAATAATTAACAAAAGATTTCAGAAAATTGGTGCTGAGGACTGAAAGTGTGTGTGCAGCTTAGAGACCAGGGTAAGGCAGCCAAGTGTTCTTTAAAAATAAATGAATATTTAAAAATCCATCTGTATTGCTGTAGTCAAGATATTGAAATAAAAATTTTTTAGGGGTTGGCGATGTATCACATACCCCAGTGCTCAGTAACACTGTGGGTCCTGGAGGCTTGGATCTGAACAATTCTATTTCTGATCCCCTAGAAGTGACTAAAACCAAATTCCCAAATCACCTTAACAATAGATCTGTGGTAAGTAGAGTGAGCATCATAGACCCTTAATGAGGTGACAGCCGGGCAGCGTGTGTCACTGGCAGAAGAAATGACCCTGTCAACTGACACTAAGCAACTTCAGAGCTCAGAGGTAGATCCAAGTACTCAAACTTTATATGATTTTGGGGACCTTTCTAAAGAAAAAGAATAAAAAACTGAAAATACAAAATTATGTGTGAAAATAAATATTTATTTACAGTGAGAAAAAACGTCACAACAAATTACAAAATTTGAAGTTAATAATTGACACACATATCATAAAAATCCAGAAAAATAATCTACACTTTAATCTATCATTATCTTTATTATAATTTCCCCACAACATTGGTGCCTCTTTGTTTGAAAATATATTGCAATATTATTTTCAACTGAAGAATAGAAATATAATTTAGTATAGCTGATCAAAATTTATCTTCTATTATTAATCTTTGGCATGCATAAAACATTTACTTCCCATACCTATTCTCCTTATGAGTGTGGTTTTGTTTGGGCCCTAAAAATATAGAAATTCAGGAGTATTATTTGTTTATAATTGTATAAACTTCTGTCCAGGGACCGACCAAGGGGCAACCTGCAACCCAGGTATGTGCCTTGACTGGGAATCAAACTGGCGGCCTTTCAGTTTGCAGAACGACACCCAACCAACTGAGCCCCAGGGCAGAATATTTTTGACAGGAGAGAATGTTCATTTTAACAAAGCACTAAAGATAAAT
The DNA here is from genome assembly GCA_007922815.1 of Macrotus californicus. Lineage (NCBI taxonomy): Eukaryota > Metazoa > Chordata > Mammalia > Chiroptera > Phyllostomidae > Macrotus > Macrotus californicus. The sequence continues at coordinate 4,122 of VMDR010021801.1, forward strand.
TCCTCTCCTTACAACTTTAATGCATGATGATTGGAGGAATTTTTCACGTCCCACGTGGACTCAGACTTCTAGTGCTGAGCAGTGTCTATAATATTTCTTCCTGGTGTTGCATATTTGTGCTGTGCTGCTGGATTGTCAGGACTGTGGGCATTATGGGTATTCCCGGAAGAAATTCCTATCCAGACCATAACTTTGGACTTCATGGAAGTGACTGTGGCCTACATAAATATGATCCTGAACTCAAACTGAAGGCCTCTGTAGCTCAACATTCCCTTAGCAGATCTCAAAAATGCCTGAGGTTATTCCCAAGCCATCTAAGGTGAGTGCAGACTATGAAGGAGAGGAAGTCAGAGTAGAAAGAGATAGGTGTTGTAACTAATTTACTCTAAATCTCTTAGTTTTGCAAATTTCATAAGAATATATGACCATGACAACATGTTAATAGGATCTATCCCAGAGTTTTGGAAGGGGCCTTGGAGCTTAAGCTTCATTAACTGCAGAGCCTCTAACAGCCACTCATATGCATGTTGTCAGCACAAAACCCTTCTCTTCCCTCCCCAGGAATGGGAACAGGGCTGGCAGCCTACTCTAAAGCCTGCCTCTAGCTCCCTATGCACTCTGTAGTCCCTTCCTACTTCATTTTTCTGAAATGTATCAGTAGGGTTAGTAGTGGTTATAAGCAGAATGGGTGGTCACAGGTGACTCGCCCCACCCATGACTGTGCCCAACTGTCGTTTAAAAATGCAGAAGGTATTCATCAGGACAATACAGAATACATTACCTTCAATATTGCTGTGAAGCATCTCCTACGATGTGTGCTAGCATCTGGCGTACATTCACTCGAACTATTCTATGCATACATGGTAAATGGTTATTTGTTACAAGAGACGGACAAGTGACACTGAACCTTAGTGAAGGAATTTCATAATTAAATTAATATGCATCACTACCGCTTTAATTAATGCTAAGAATGGTCTTTAGATCTTCATTCATTATTTTAAGTATTTTTGCCTGCTACTCTTCTCAAGTTACCTTTATGGCTACTGTATAACAGACATGGGATAAAATAATTCCTGAACTGCCACTGCTAGGAAGCTAGGTAATGAGAATATACAAGACATGACATGAATACGCAAGATACCACTGAAATGGTTCACCTGCCAGCTTGATCTCTAATGAGGAGACAACTCTTTCCACCAAAGGGAGTCAAACACATTCCTTCTGGCATCGCCTCAGCATTGTAGAAAATGCTCATCTGCAGAGAATAGAGAATATGCTGAGCATGATACAGAGAAAATAATAGTTAAAAATGATGGAGAGCATTTGGATCGGAGGAAAAGAAACCAGTGCTAGAACACAAAGTAATGACCCTGGCCCCAGGTTGGGAGGGCTCCAGTGTAATCCACCGGCCACCACGTGGCATGGCCAACTGTGGATGATGGTGCCACTGAGGGGTTCAGCTTTGACCTCACATGCTTGGCAAGTTGGGCACTCAGCAGAGGGGCAGTAGCCAGCAGCTAATCTCGGGGAAGGGACAGCTAGCTTGTTGAGACTATGCATAGCCTCTGTCTCTGATGGATTTGTGAAAACAGTTCCATATATTATTTATTGGTTGGTTGAAGACATATACCATATTCCACTTGACAGCATGACAAGATCTAGGAGCAGGATGCAGGCTGGTGCCATAATGAGTACTCAATAGACCATTCTACTGTTCGGTTTTTCTGGGTGACGGGACACATGAAACATCAGTGAATTGTAGAAAGGGTCCATTGCCTCATTTCCCAGGCCATAAAGATATCCCAGTTGGATGTGATTTTGGATAGAATATCAGGGCAGTGAATAAGGTTTTTTGTAAGTCTACAAATGGTTATTGGGTAGAAGCCCTGCATAGAAAATCATTTCCATGTTCAGAATACCTGCATTCTAGGAGCCAAAGACTGCTCAGTTTCTCTAATAAAGACACAGTGCCCTAAGCACAGTTGTGATTCTCATCACTTCCTGATTCAGGCTGCAACAACTTGCTGTCATTCCCCAGAACCTGTCTTCTGTATCAGCCACATAGGCAAGTTAAATGGTCACAATTACCTCCCACCGCAGAGAGGCTCTTAGAACGAAAAATGGCCCTAGTGCTCTTACCACTTAGGAACTTCCAAGGGCTTTGGGGCGCTTTGTGGGCTATCTCCAACCCCGCGTGAGCATAGACTGTTGCTCTTTCTAGTCTTTTCATGTGGATCTTTTCCCCTGGAATTGGGTATTTTCTCCACACAAATGCATTCATGATATTCTGGTGATCGCTTGAGGATATGTCTTTGCGTTTCTCTGGGGTTCTCCCCCATTCCTCGTGTCTTCCCAGACTCTCAGCCTCTTCCCTCAACTCAGGAGTTCACTTGGTTCCACCCAGCTTCCTCTCCTGGAGCTGCTGACAGCAAACAAGGCAGTGAGCCAGGACAGTCATTGACTTTTTTTAGTTCCCAGTTGTAATTGATCACTGTTCTTTATGCCTGAATTCCAGTGTTTTGAAAACCATTGTTTGATTTACTGTACCTAGTTTTTAAAAAGTAAGTTCAGGGTGGAGGGTAAATTTGGTTACTATGATTTAATCTTCAGCAGAAGCAATAGTTTCTAAATTCACTTTATTTTGAAAATAGATTTGAATGGCTGTCATGTCTTGAAAAAGATACCTTCAAATATATACATAAGTGCACAGTTGTCCATGTTTACTATATTATGATACATTGACTTCCCTATTCCATCCATCAACAACAGAAAGGATTTTGTTGAAATGGAGCTACTGCACTTCTATCTTCCCAGATGCCAATCATTGTTCTTGAAAATAAATGGAAATATTTTGTATTTTTATATTTTAAAAATTGGTTCAAAATCCATCAGAACTATTTATTTGAAAATGTTTGAAACAGTGTATATAAATTTGTGGTCACATATTTAAGTGTGCAGACGTGAGAGTTTTCAGAGATGACACACGTAGGTTGTTTCTGGCAACAGAATCCCACAGCAATGCAAACGTGAGCTGGTAGCAGCACCCAGAGTGCCCTGAGTGACAAGGGGCTCTGGTCCAAAGCAGGGTAGGTCTCACTCATGTTATAATGGCACTTTTCCTTGAATGAGCAGATTAAATCTGTGTATTTGGGGAAACGTATCTTACAAATAGAATATAGCTCAGAGTCACTTGTTCTCACTGAAAAGGTCAGCAAATTGGGTTTCATGGGGCTTGAAACATCAGTGGAAAAAATTGTAAAGGTTTGCCTGCATTTTCTGGATGCTTAAATTCTAAATGTCTTACTAATTGTGATGGTTCCACATTATCATTAGCTAACACTTCAAGGCAGAAAACATACTTAATGTGAGATTCAAATAGCCTGAATAACTTTGAATTATTTTCACTTCCCTTATGTCATACCTGATTACATCCTCCTTATTTCTACTTTTTTAGAAATCCTCACCTGAGGATTTGTTTATTGATTTTAGAGAGAGAGCAAGTAGGAGAGAGAGAGAGAGAGGAGGAGAGAGAGAGAGCGAGAGACCTAGATCGGGTGCTTCGCATGTGTGCCCCAGTGGGGGGGGGTGTGAACCTGAAACCGAGGTATGTGCCCCGACTGGAGATCCAACCTACAACTTTCCGGTGAATGAGACAATGCTCCAAACAACTGAGCCACCCAGCCAGGGCTGTTTCTACCTCCTGATGTGCTTGATAAAGAGTTCAATCTAGGAACAGAAGTGTCTTCCAGTTTTTGAGGTTTACTTGTGAATTATTGGTATTATGTCTAGGCCAAATTCTTTTTTACAGGATGGCATGAAGTCATCACTGTCCCCTCCTCTGCACTTAGCACTTCTGCCTTTCTCCCAGGATGCCTCTGTTACCACACACGACACATGCTTGTCTCCCATACAGAGTAAATCATGACACCTGTATCTACCCATCTAGGACTTGTCATTAAAGCTTCATTTCCTCTTACTAAAATTTAAAATATTTAAAACCTTTGATATTTTAATCCATGTCCTGTAGCCCAGAGGATGGGTCAACTTGAGGGTGTGGCACTTACCTGGCTTAATCGAAGGGCTGCAAGAAAGGAGAGAATTAAATTCCAAGGCCATAGCTATTGAGTGACGGAAGCAGACACAGACCACTCACGCCACTAATGCAGCCACGAAGAGCCTGCAAGAAAAGGAAAAATTCTACCTAGAATTGAAATTTTAATACTGAGGAGATTTCTGGAAATGGACAGGTACAGGGATCACACTGAAAATTTTAAGCTTATGTAACTACTGGAAAATACAAGTAAAGCCCTTATAAAAGAACACTCCTTGCCACTTCAAAACGAAGAATCAGGGTACGGCCCAGATGACGTCCTTCCTGCATCAGAAAAACCCACAGCCAAAGACATTAAAATTGATACACTGATGGTGCTCAAGTTTGTCCACAAGCAGACTCTGTCATTCAGTGAGGTATGCACTCATGGAAAACAGCATCGGGTAGGATATTTTTTAAATGGGTTTTTGTTTTGGTAAGAATTTAAAGATTCAAATAAGTAGCAACACTTTTACCCACCCTGCACTCTTTCCTTTAACCTGTAGGTGCTACTTTTTCTTCAGTCTCTGACTTTAAACTTTTCCCATCAGGTTTAACATGCATGGTTTTGGCAATCTGCAAGTGCACAAAGCTAGCTTTTCCAGGTATAATGGACCCCAGGCTTCCGTCTCCTCGGTGCTAGATTGTTTCAGAAGGAATGTGTGTGAGGGATGAATGGTAGAGAAGGACCACTATGCTGGAGATGAGATGCAAAATTCTGACCCCAAACTATTTTGTTAACCATTGGCTCATCACCTGTCACATTAAAACACTGTGTATCTCAAAGGAGTCACTAAAAACAAACCCAAAGTCGATGCAGTCCTGCTGGGAGAGGTCAGGAGGAAGAGCCACCCTTTCGGGCTCTGTGTTATCTGTATGCCATTGGTCACCCACACCTGTGATACAGTGCTCCACGGTGCAGGACTCTCTTTGAAGGTGGCATTCTTGACATCAGCCTCCCTCTGTGAGGACGGTGACACTGGCACACCTTCTAACCACATGGCCACAGCTCCGAGGAAAAGGCTGTGTGCTCTCAGGAGCCTGCACGGTGCTGCTCAGACACTTGAGCAGATGGCACTGATGTGTCGTCCTCCCCTGAGAAAAGCATCTGAGTTTCCTGAGGTCAGATAATCATCCTAGCAATGAGATTTCCGGTTTCTAGAAGCTCTCCTCTCCGTGCATGCAAACTCTGATTTAGTCATTACTATGGGAGATGGTTCTGTGTGACAGGAACATGCTGTCAGAGGAACCCAGAAAAATCCAAGCATTAAAGATAGAATGTAAACAGCAAGGGATTTTTAAATTATTTCTGCTTTTTAAAAATTGATATTTTTTTCATCTTTTTACTCCACATCATGTAAATCTCCCTTAGGACTATTGGCAAGATCAGAGGCTAAGAATAAGAAAATATTTATTTAATGGAAAAGGAGAGGGGACGGACTGTGGGCGAGATGGGTGGGCTGGGTGGAGGGGGGCAAAAGGGAAAAAAAAGAAAAAAGAAATCGGGACAATTGTAATAGAATAAACAATAAAAAATAAAAATTAAAAAATCAACAGTAATTTATTGCACATCCAATGTGGGCAGAGCTCTACAGTAGTATGATAAAGAAACAAAAACAGTTTCTTCCTTTGTAATCAGACAGAAACACGCCGTCCATTTCATCATGTTTTTAAAGGTGCGGTCTATGTGCACATGACACATGGCGGCTGATGGGACGATATTTAGATGACTGTATGTTTTACTGGGCATTAAATTTTCAATCAGCACGTCAACTCATGGTTTCAGAAATATTTCCTGAGGGCAAGGTTAACTTTTTTAACCAAAGGAGTTAGTTTGAAAACTATTTAAAAACAACTGTTAGGTGAATAGCTGCATAAGTAACGTGCAAATACGGGAAAATAGAAAACTAATGCAGGTGCCACGTGACCAGCTAAGGTTTGAGAAAGATTGTGTGTCACTTGCAGTGTCATGTCCACAGAGTGTGGTCTTTGTGGACAAAGACCTTACGTGCTGTTTTAGGCTGGGTTCCCGAGGAGCAGAACCTGAGGCAAGGGTGGGTGTCCAGGTGACTTACTGACTTGCAAATGGATGCCTTCAGGAAAAACCTGTGGGGGCGGAGTGAAACAGGATAGGGCAGGGAAAACCATGGTTTTAGGAGAATCTTAGCTTCAGACTGACCTCGCTGTGCATATTGGTGTGTAGACACAACATAAAAGTTGCCCTGCCCAGAGGCAAGGACACTGAGCTGTCGTCACCCCACTGCAGTCTGTCACAGGTCCCTTGGAGGAGCAGCATAATGTCCCAGGCATCTCCTGGGGAGGAAGCAATCTTCTGGGGAAAAAATCAAGTCACAGAAACTGGGAGGTAGGCACCTGGGCTTGGTAAGGGGATTCTGGAAAGGATGCCAAGAGCCTCTGCCACACAATCTCATTCAGGAGAGAAAAATACTCAAGACAACAGTAAACACCCAAAGCTCATCAACATAACCAGAAGGGAGGTTACAGTCCTGACACACCGTGAAGCCATCTGGTAACATGATGACACGTTGTTTTTGGGAATTACTGGCAGAAAAGGAAGCTCGTGAATTCTCAGGGTCATCCTGACCCTCTTCATCCTGGCACCATGTTTTCTGTGCCAGCCTCCCTGACGGCATCAGATGGCATTAGCCATGTTGTAACACGTCCTACGGAGGGCGCTGGCCTTGCCCAATCTCAGGGCTCCATAGATGCGGTCCTGCTAGTTTATACTCTGAGTTTCTCTTCAGTCATCGCAGGAAAGGAGTATGTCTTCTGCATTAGAGAGTCTGCTATGTAGGGGCAAAGTGTGCAGAACCAATTCGATGTGTGGCAGGGCCTCTGGGCAGACAGATTAGCTTTCAACTTGCAAGAGACCTGACTTCCGTCAATGGCTGGCCCACTTCAGGACATGCCAATTCATTGCAGTTGACCACACACTTCCAACTCATATCTCATGAACACAAACCGGATGGCTCTGATGAAGTGCTCCCGGCTCCGGCCGTAATAAGTGACTCGCTGGCAGCGTGCCTCCTTGCAGCTATTCTGGGCGTCAGGCTCGGAGCTGCCGAGGTTTGGCAGGGTCACCTCAGAGGCTCTGGCAGCTGGGCCCGGTGCTGGGCAGCATTCCTCACGCTCATTCACTCTCCTTTTAGCCGCTTCTTCACCTTTTTTTTTCAGCTTTCCCTCCATGCCATGCCTCACTCAGTAGACTGTGCTTCACCTCGTTTTTTTTCATAATTAAAAAAAAATTAAATCACAGTTGACCTACACTATTATATTTATTTCAGGTGTACAACATGGTGATTAGACACACATATAACTTACAAAGTTTCCCCTCGGTAAGTCTAGTATCCACCTGACACGGTGCAGAGTTATGACAATATGATTGACTGTATTTCCTAGGCTGTACTTTACATCCCCGTGACTATTCTGTAACAACCAGTGCGTGCTTCTCAGTCCCTTCACCTGTCTCACCCATCCCCCTAACCACCCTTCTATCTGGCCACCATCAGTTCTCTGTATCTATCGGTTTTTTTGTTTTATTTGTTCACTTATTTTAGTTTTTAGACTCCACGTATAAGTGAAATTGTGTGGTGCTTGTCTTTGTCTGACATATGTCACTTAGCCTCCCTCTGTTCCTAATGGATTCCGCAGACCTCCTTTTGGCCCGGCTGGCTCATTTGGAGCTGCGCAGCGAGCTCCACGCCAGGACCCTCAGGGGCTCTCCTGGGAGTGAGAATGTTTAGTACCTTTGTCAGTGACAGCCAGTTTGAGTCCCTGACAACTGAGTCTGCCTATGTTATGCGGTTTAATGACTAATGGCGCTGACTCTAGAGCCAGACTCATTGTATGCTGGCAATGACACTTATTGGCCATGTCACCTTGAGCAGTTTACTGACTTTTCCATGTTTCGGAGTGATCACCTATAAAATGGGAATAGCTGTCTTCACAGTGGATTATTGCTGCTGTGCGTACAAATGGCCAGAAATACTTCCTGGGACACAGGAAAATGTGGATGAAGTATTAGCAATTTTTATTATTAGCCAGACAAGTAATATAATTGTATTATTTAATAGCACCTCTATGCAACTAAAAATCTCTCATGTCTTAGCCAGTGAATTCTGACCATAGCCCTGAACTATTTTAGAGTGAATTTCCTGTGTGCCGACAACTGGAAAATGCCGCACTTGGCTTCGGGTTAGAAAGGTGAAGACCCGGTTTCTTTACTCAGAGACTGAACTGTATGTACATGTGTATGGGGAGATATATGGACGAGAACACACACACAGAGGCCAAAAATGGGAAGAACACACCGCAGACTATCATGCGCCTACTGTTGGAACAGGGGCGTGAGAGGATGGAATGAGGAGAGTCCATGTTTTGAGCTCTCTGTCTCTGCATTCCTTTGCATCTACCTGTCCATCCCAAAGAGCGTGTATTCACGTTATGTTGGTAAAACCAGCAAACAAACAGCTTGTTCCTGTGAAATGCACCTGCCTTTCTCAGGGCTGCTGAGCCCAGGATGTCACTGTTACCCTGACTCCCGTCCTGAGGAAGCACTGGGGGCCGGGGATGAACAAGTGTCTGCTCTGGGCACCCGGCATGGGGGTTTCTTGCTCTCCTTACATCTTCTGCTAGTTTTTATGAAGCACTTGACAGAGAAGTGTAGCACCTGATGTTCCGCAACGAACAACTGTATGCCAGGCACACTCATTTATGCTTCACCTTTCATACTCTTATTTCCCAAGTTCATCACTGTCAGCTCCATTGTGCAGATGAGAACACTAGGGCTTCACAGATTTGACTGATTGCTCAAGGTCACGCAGTGAGTCAGTCCTGGAGTCACTGTGAAAACCCAGCTGTGTGGTTGCAGGGGTTACGTTGATTTGTTTTTGTTTTTTTAGTTCGGTGTGAGTGTCTGTCTCCTCACCCTGGCTCCCACTTGGCTCGCAGATGTTAAACTCACACCTCTCCAGGGTGACTCCGTTTTCCAATCCTTCATTTTACCTCATAGTTTCCTTTTCTTCCTTGTTTTTTTAAACATTCTATTTACTTATTTTTAGGCATAGGGGAAGGAAAGGAGAAAGAGAAGGAGAGGAAAGTCAATGTGTGGTTGCCTCTCGTGTGCCTCCTACTGGGGACCTGGCCTGCAACCCAGGCATGTGCCCTGACTGGGAATCGAACCAGTGACCCTTTGGTTTGCAGGCCCACGCTCAATCCACTGAGCCACACCAGTCAAGGCTTCTTCCTTATTGTTAACCCATGCTTGCTGCCCTCTCTAATTTTCCCCTCCTTGCAATTTGGCCAGTTTCTTTCCTGATTGTTCTGTAGTTTCTTTTGTCTTGTTTTAGTCTAGTTGTCATGTGGAGATTTTCTTTTTCTCAGCATTACTACATATAGTCTAATGGACTAGCTCTTTAAGGGTAGAACCAGGCCTTGTTGATCTTTCCATTCCTAGGGAAAATCACACTGCCTAGTAAAGAAAGTTTGTAATCAAGATGAGATGGGTAAGTGAGTCGATAAAAGGGGTAGAGCTGTATCATCGTTCGAGCTGGACCCACTTCTCTGTCCATCCGCCATTCTCCCCAAGTGCAAACATTCTACCCTCTCCCACAACCCTTTCCTTTAGCGCTACCATCACAGTTTGCCTGCCTTCCCTTCTCCCCAATTTTCCTGTAAAGCTGCAAAATTTGTGCGTCCATAATGGAGACATTACTTGTCCCTTCCAAGAAAGCCTTAGCACAGGAGAGCAGCATCCAGGTGTTTCCCCAGACCTCATCCCAAGAGAGAGTAGAGAGACACAATAAATAAAACTGGAGTCTTTTCCATAGTTTCCCATTTGTGGATGCCAACTATATTATGTGCATGGCCACCTTTTGATATTTTAAAACTATAAAATGTAAGTACTTGTACCATATTTGTATTTCATTTATGATAGTGTGAAATCTCTTGAGAGAATCAGGCCAAAATTACTTCTATGCATTAACCCTGATGGGGAGAGGATGCCATCCATCTGCAGGAACGTGTTGAAATCCTGCCACCTGGCGGCCAACTGAGACACGACATTTGTTAATTTTCTGAATTCTAAAGCTGGGAGTGGGGAACAGCAAGTGGTCATCAATTGCCTGTTTTTGCTTTTGAATCATTCTTCACCGCAATGCAGGGTAAACTAGCCTCCTTCCTTCCAGCTCCACCCCTTGATGCTCAGCAACTCTTCTGAAAAAAAAATGATTTTACTCTGTCCAAAAATATATTTGACCTGTGCAAGACTATATCCTCAACCCACATACTCATATAAATGTTGCTGCCAAAAAGTATACAGTAGGCTCCCACAGCCCCCAGACACATGTAAGGTATATTATTTTCTTTGAGTCTTAGGAAACAAAAGGAGAGAATCAATTTCTTGTCTGCGTGTTCCTTCAATTTTTTCCCTTTGTCTGGCTGCACTTTCAATTGAAACATTTCTAAACAAAATATTAACCAGGATCCTAAGAAACCTGTAATAGACTTGAGATAAATGCAATATAAATAAGCTACGAGATCTTGATTCTTCAGTGAAACTGACAAACCTACTATAGATGAAAGTACACTCTTGGATCTCAGCAGATGTGAAAGCCAGGCTTGTGGGAATCTCCCTGCTGCTTTAATTTCCTTGATTTGCCTAGTAATGCGCAAAAAACAGGAGGAACCTTTCACTGGAAGCCACTGCCACACACACCCCTGCCGATGCAGGAAAGGAAGGGGACCCAGGAACAATTGATTTGATGTGTCTGTCAGTAAGCAGAGTGCACAGTGAACAGGTTCCCTGAATATCCAGTGGGTCAGGTATATATTTTTTGTAATTTGATTCACTCTGTTGATATTTTAGAAATTGGGTTGTTATTAATTTTTAAATATTATGATTGCATGAAAATGTGCTATTTATCTTGCTCATTGTTAAAACAACACAAAACCGGGTCAGAGGAATCAAAATCCTTCTAGGTGATTCAAATCATTTAGTACAATTTGTTCATGTCTCTTTCCCACACATATAAAAGCAAATTCTTAAATGCAGTTGTAGAGACTGGGAATTGTTCTGGGGAAACTTGTTGACATTTCTTCCACCATTTATAGCAGTAACGACACTCAGATGTTAGGAAAAATCAGGTTGCTAGTGCGTGTGCCAGGTCATTTTTCTTGGTGTGAAATCCAGCTGGTACTGGTTGTACTTTGTAATAATGACTCACACTCGTGACTCATAATTCTGTAAACGCCTGAGTTGGTGCAGAACTTTTGAGAAAGAAAGTTTTATGACATTTGCAAGGTACACTTTGTTATATCTGAAGTGAGGTCCTGGGGTCCCCGTGTCCGGAGCACCAGCGTGTTTATGTAGATTCCTAGGCTCCAGGCCAGGCCTATTGGACCCGACTCTGGGAATGTGGCCCTGGACTCTGCATTTTTAAGTCATGTCGGGTGACCCTTGTGCTCACCAATAGAACCCTTGTTCTAGAACAGTATTTCTTAACTCTCTAGAGATTTTTCAAAGATAATTTTTTTGAATGATGCCTAGTCCTACCCCGAAATCTGAATGAGTTGGCCTGGAGTGTGGCTTGGGCACTAGAGTTTTTAAACGCTCCCTAGGTGGTGGTAACATGCAACGAAGGCTGGCAGCCAGTGCTCCAGAGTAGAAGTTGGCCATCTTTTCTATTAAAGGCCAGAAAGTAAATACTTCAGGCTGTGCAGGCCATATGGTCTTGGCCACAAATACTCCACTGTGCTCTTGGGGCTTGAAAGCAGCCGTAGATCACGTGTAAACAAATGGGTGCAGACTGTGTTTCAGCCGAACATCCTTTACAATAACAGGCTGGAGTTTACTGACCACTGGTCCCTAGGTTAAAGCCGGCTCTTAAAGCCCCACTCCGGGCCTAATACATCAGACCATGAACGTTATCATCTGTACGCACATAAAAGTTTGGAAAGCATTGCTTTAGGAGACAGCACGGTGCAGTGCAGATGCAGCAGGTATTTGTCTCACCCTGCATCACGCTCACGGAAGACATGCTATTAAGTCATGACACTCTCTTCAGCAATGTCTACAGTGACTTTGGAATCATTCTTGACACAGTATGTCAGGTCACATCACTTACTCACTGTCTAATATGGGCCATAACAGTCAACTTTCCTATTTCCTCATCTATTAAATGAGATAGTCTAGAAGGTTTCTAAGCTCCTCTTTGTTTCTAATGTTCGGTAACTGTGACTAAATATGGCCTAAGCAATTGACATAAATTAGCAAAGAACTAATTGACGTAGAAACCAGAAAAAAATTACTTACTTTAAAAATTGAGAAAAATATTCTAGTGCCCAATTACTAAAGCAAGTTAGACAGAATGCTTGG